>JAODAL010030294.1:0-50181 GCA_025379985.1 Phyllomedusa bahiana | reverse complement strand
AACAGTATTAATTATTTTAATATTCTTTACATAGGACAGTAAATATAGTTTAAATTTTTTTGTACAGGGGGGAAAAGTATTATAGTGGGTTAAAAACCTTGTACAAGGAAAAATATATAGTATTATTTTCCCTTGAAACAAAAGGGGGGAAGTTTAAAATAGTTAAAATTCCTTTACATAGAGCATATTAAAGTAGTTATTTTTCTTGTACAAAAGGGACAGTATTATAGTATTTTATTTTTCTTTACAAGGGCAGAAATTATAGTAGTTATATTCTTTACTTTAGGGGGGCAGTTTTATAAAGTTAAATCCCTGTACTTGGGGGGAAATATTAATAGTTTATATTTTTTAAACATAGGGGAAAGTATTTTTAGAAAAGTTATACCCCCTTGTACATAGGGGAAGCATTTATAGTAGTAATATTTTTTACAAAGGAGAAAGGTTTTAATAGATTTTAAAATTTTTTAACATAGGGGGCAGTATTATAGTGGGTTATATTCTTGTACATGGGGGGGGGCAGATTATAGTAGTTATTTTCCCTTGAAAAAAGGGGGAAGATTAAAGAGTTATTTTCTTGTAAAGGACAGTTTATGTAAAAAATTTTCCCTTTAAAATGAGCAGTTTTAAAAAGAAGTTAAAATTCTTGTACAAAGGGGGCATATTATAAAATTTTCCTATTCTTATAACTTTAGGGGGCATTATTTAAGAAAAGTTTACTAAAGTACATGGGGGGGGCCGATTTTTATTTAGAATTATTATACAAAAATGAATATAAACAAATTGTTGTAGCCGCAACGATTTCAGATCTATAAAAAATTTTTGGGAAAACCCCATTAAACCCTATTTTGGGCAGAAAAAGTGATCACTATGGGATCGGCTTGTGTTTGTCCCTGCAGTTTATCTTGTGTCTCACACTCGGCTGACAGGACACATTGAGGACAATAATAACAGGCGGTTCGGTATTGATAACGTGGCTCCCTTTTGATGTTCTCAGGTGCTGGGGCTGTACAGTCGCACTTGCCCCCATGTTGTCGTGTTCTGTCCTGTAGACCTTCGGTGACACTCAGCTTTCCCAGACACTGATACAATACTCAAGCAGCAGAGAATGACTGATATTTTTAGGGGTTTCTCTCTTTTGGGAGAGATATCCATGTTGGTTTGATACTTGTTCTGTTCTTCTCCTGCCACTTGGTTGCAGATTTCACTTTTATCCCGATAAGTTGTTATTACCTCCACGGTGACATGTGCCGGCGTCTCATGGGTCCCAACATCGAGGAGGGCGAGGAGATAAGTGGGATAGAGAACGGCCGCCCCCTCCCAGCTGCTGCCGCTAACACCCTGACCGGACACGAGTAATTGATTGAAGAGAGATCCGGGATTAACCCAGGATTTAGTCCCTGATCCGACCTGATCTCTGATTTAACGTTTTGCAGGGTGGTCGTCGAAAGGAGAGATGGGAATTGGAGGGGTTAATAGGATACTTAATAAAATTGGATGTAAAACAGCAAAACATAGTATAATAATAGAGAATAAAACAACATAAGATAATAATATAAGAGCATAAAACACCATAATATAGTAATACAGTAAAAAACACCATAATATAGTAATAGAGTAAAAAAACACCATAAGGTAATAGTAAAATAATAGAGCATAATATACAATAATAATGTAATGTAATAATATAATAATAGAGAATAAAACAACATTAGACAATAATATAATAAGACTATAAAACACCATAATATAGTAATAGAGTAAAAAACACCATAATATAGTAATACAGTAAAAAAAACACCATAAGGTAATGGTAAAAATACTATAATAATATAATAATATTTTGTAATAATATAATAATAATAGAGACCAAAACAACATAAGATAATAATATACTAAGAGTATAAAACACCATAATATAGTAATAGAGTAAAACACATTATAAGGGAATCGTTAAATAATAGAGCATAATATACAATAATAATGTAATGTAATAATATAATAATAGAGAATAAAACAACATTAGACAATAATATAATAAGATTATAAAACACTATAATATAGTAATACAGTAAAAAACACCATAATATAGTAATAGAGTAAAAAAATATCATAAGGTAATAGTAAAACTATAGAGTATAAAATACTGTAATAATATAATAATATTAGAGAATAAAACAACATAAGGTAATATTATAATAAGAATATAAAACACCATAATATAGTAATAGAGTAAAAAACACCATAAGGTAATAGTAAAATAATAGAGCATAAAATACTCTAATAATCTTATAATATAATGTAATAATAAAATAATAGAGAATAAAACACCATAAGGTAATAGTAAAATAATAGAGTATAAAATACTCTAATAATATAATGTAATAATATAATAACAGAGAATAAAATAATAATATAATAAGAGTATAAATAAAACACCATAAGGTAATAGTAAAAAATAATTAATAAAATTTAATATAAAATAATTAATAAATAATTTAATAATAGAGAATAAAAAACTAAGGTAATCAATAAAAGATTATAAAAAAAAACCATAATAAGTAAAGTAAAGATAAAATAAGTTTATAAAATTTAGAGTATAAAATACTATAATAATATAATGTAATAATATAAAATAAAATGAGAATAAAATGCCATAAGATAATAATATAATAAGAGTATAAAACACCTTAAGGTAATAATAAAATAATAGAGTATAAAATACTATAATAATCTAATAATATATTGTAATTAAGTAATAATATAATAATAGAGTTAAAACACAATAAAGTTATAATATAATAATTATTAGAGTATAAAACACTATACTATACTGGACAGTCAGGGAGATGTACACAGATCATAGATGAAGATTGTGGAGGTCTCCAACCTGTGAAACGACAACTCCTAATGTCCACTGATAAGCTGTATGAGCATGCTGGGAGTTGTAGTTGCAGGCTGCAGATGACCATTGGGGAGTACAGGGCGCTCCGCCGCTGATCTCTTTGCAGACATATTAACCTATTTCCAGGTATGAAGTTTTTCGGCGCGGGGAAATTTTAAAAAAGGGCCCCTTCAGTCTCCAGGTTACAGGACGGACACCTGGAATATCTTTGGACCACAGGGAAAGGGCCGCAGAAATGGGGGGGACAGATCCAGCCACTCCAAAACCCCAAAAGCTTTTCCTCGGTAGGGGGGGTAAAGAGGTCATGTATGGGGGTCAAGGCCCTATTTATGGGGGTCGAGGGGCCCAAATGAAAAAGGGGGTCGGGAGGTCTTTTGTAGGGGGGAAAAAGGTCTTTTTAAATGGGGCAAGGTCTATGTAGGGGGATCAGCCCGCCCAAATGTATGGGGGTAAGAGGCCTATGTAAGGGGGTCGGGAGGTCTATGTAGGGGCCCAACGTCTATGTTTTGGGGTCAAGGCTAAATAAGGGGGTCAGAGGTCTATGATGGGGTCAAAAGGTCTATGGGGGGGGTCAGAGGCCCTATAAAATGGGGGTCAGAGGTCAAAGGGTAAGGGGGTCAGGGGGTCAAATGTAGGGGGGTCGGGGAGTGTCTATGTATGGGGGGTCAGAGGTCTATGAATGGGGTTTCCAGACCCCCTATGTAGGGGTGGTCAAAAAGGCCCTATGAAAGGGGGGTTCAGGGGTTTCTATGAAATGGGGGGCCCAGCCGCCCTATGAAAGGGGCGTCAGAGGTCTATGTATGGGGGGTCAGAGGTCTATGTATGGGGGGTCAGAGGCCCTAAGTTTTGGGGGTCAGAGGTTTTAATGTTGGGGGTTTCCAAAACCGCTATGAAATTGGGGGCCCAAATTTCCAAAGGAAAGGGGGGTCAAAAAGGTTTAAATGTATGGGGGTCAGAGGTCTATGTATGGGGGTCAGAGGTCTATGTATGGGGGTCAAAACTTTTAAAAGTAGGGGGGCCCCAAGGCTAGGGAGGGGTCAAGGCCCCTAGTATGGGGGCAAGGGGTCTATACACATGAATCATATTTTTAAAACACAGGTTCTCAAACTTTAAAATTTACATTTTCTTCTGGAAGAAAAAAAAAATACCCCAGGGGAAAAGGCGGAAAAAAACAAGAAAGAAGGGGGAAAGGGCGGGTCACAGCGCATAAAAGGGGCCACCCCATTTATAGTGAAAAAATCTACGGTGAGAAAGTAGACTACCCAAATTTTTAAATTATCCCCCCCCAAAGTGCCCAGCTTTAAATTATCCTGCCCCCCAAGGGGTCAGCATCATTATCCGGGCCCCCCAAAGTGCAGCGTCATTTCCGGCCCCCCAAGGTCACGCCTTAATCCTGCCCCCAAGTGCACGTCATTATCCCCCCCCCCCAAGTGTCGCTCATTTTCCTGCCCCCCAATATTTTAAATCCCCCCCCCCCAAGGGGCATTATCCCTGCCCCCAAGTTTCAGTGTCATTATCCTCCCCCCAAAGTGTCGGCGCATTACCCTTTCCCCCTAAGTGTCAGCGTCTTTAAATCCGCCCCAAGTGTCAGCGTCTTTAAAACCTGCCCCAAGTGTCACCCTTTCTTTAAACCGGGCCCCAAGTTCAGCGTCATTACCCTCCCCCCCAAAGTGCCACGTCATTACCGCCCCAATTTGTTAGCGTCATTTTCCCCCCCCAAAGGGTTATCAGCCTCAATATCCGGGCCCCCCAAAAATCAGCCTCATTATCCTGCCCCCAAGTGCCCAGGGGTCTTTAAACCCTTTTCCCCCAAGTGTCTTTGTCTTATCCCCCCCCCCCCAAATTGCCCAAGCGTCTTTTATCCTGCCCCCCAAGTGTCCGCATTATCCCCCCCAAAGAAATCAGTTTTCTTTAAACCTTTCCCCCCAAGTATCAGTGCCCATTACCTGCCCCCCAAGGCAGCGTAAATTTATCCGGCCCCCCAAGTTTCACTTCTTTACCCCTTGCCCCCCCAAGTGGGGGGTTCATTTTTCCCTGCCCCAAAATGTCAGCGTCTTTAAACCTTTCCCCCCTTTTTCACGTCAAAAATCCGCCCCCCAGTATCATTGTCATTATCCTGCCCCCAAGAAACAGGGGCATTATCCTGCCCCCCAAGTGTCACGTAAATTATCCGGGCCCCCCAAGTTTTCACGCCCATTACCCCTGCCCCCCCAAGGGGTCGGTGTCTTTTTTCCTGCCCCAAGTGTCACGTCATTATCCCCCCCCAATTTCCCAGCGTCATTATCCTCCCCCCAAGTGCCCGGCTTAAATTATCCTGCCCAATTTCAGCATCATTAACCTCCCCCCCAAAGTTCGCGTCATTATCCTGCCCCCCAAGTTTCACCGTAAATTATCCTGCCCCCAAGTGTATTTGTAAATTACCTCCCCCCAAAAGTGCGCGTCATTTTTCCACCCCCCAAAAAGTGTCAGGTCTTTTATCCTGCCCCCCCAAAGTTTCAGCTCATTATCCGCCCCCAAGGGGTCGGTGTCTTAAATTCCGGCCCCCCCCAAAAAGGTCTTTAAACCCTGCCCCCCAATGCAGCGTCTTTTAACCCTTTTCCCCCCAATTTTCAGCGCCCATTATCCTGCCCCCCAATTTGGCGGGCGCCCATTATCCTGCCCCCAAGTTTTCAGCGTCATTATCCTGCCCCCAAGTTTTCAGCGTAAATTTACCTGCCCCCCAAGTGTCACTTTAAATTTATCCGCCCCCCCAATTTCAGAGTCTTTTACCCTTTCCCCCCCAAGTGCCCATCATAAATTTTATACTGCCCCAAGTTCACTTCATTAACCCCCCAATTTTCCCAGTGCCCATTACCCTCCCCCCAAGGCCCACGGGACACTTGGGGGCAGGATAATGACGCTGACAAACCGGGGGGGGGCAAAAAATGACGCTGACAATTTGGGGGGGCATAAAAGGGACCTGACACTTGGGGGCAGGATAATGACCCCTGACACTTGGGGCAGGATAATTTGCTGACATTTGGGGGGGCAGGAAATGACGCTGACACTTGGGGGGAGGATAATGACCTGACATTTGGGGGCGGGGATAATGACGTTTTGGACATTTGGGGGCAGGATAATGACACGACATTTTGGTTTAAAAGGATAATGACATTTGGACACGGGGGTAAAAAGGATAATGAAAACTGACACTTGGGGGGCAGGATAATGACGCAAAAACCTGGGGGGAAAAGGATAAAACGCCCCCATTTTGGGGGGCAGGATAATTCACTGCCCATTTGGGGGCAGGAAAATTTTAACGGGACATTTTGGGGGCAGGAAAAATTGACCTGACATTTGGGGGGCAGGAAAATTTAACCTAACCCTTGGGGCAGGAATAATGCCCCTTTTGGGAGCAGGATAATGACATTTGGGGGGGCAGAATTTTGGGACACTGACTTTTGGGGGCGGGAAATGAACGCTAAACCCCCTTGGGGGCGGGAAAATGCACTTGGGGGGCGGGATAATGACGCTGACACTTAGGGGCAGGTTTAAGGGACATTTTTTGGGGGGTCATTTTATGTGCAGGGCGGGGGGCGGGTTACCGGGTTGTGCCCCCCCCGCTCCCTATCTCCTGGGTGCAGGCAGTATCGGGCCCCATATTCGGGTGATAAGGGTAGTGACGCCCCATGTGTTCCACCCTAGACGCGTCCTCAGATGATATTAGAGACCGGACCCTGCAGAGAACACAACAAAACAAAAAAAACAGGGACTCCATTTGTGCACATCCTGCTGACCCTTTTTTCCGGGGGGCCGGGGCCCTCCCCATGTAATAGCACCCCAAATAATTTAAACCACCTTTTGAAAATTTGGGGGCAACCCGGGGCACCAAGACGAGAAAACCACCGGGCAAGGGAAGAGTGCTGGGGCAGTGTCCATATATACAGAAAAATCCCTTGGGTTCAGTTTAATAAATAAAGGGAATTAAATACTGTGATTTTTTTCCCATAAAACAGGAAAAGGGGCCCACAGTGAAAGTTTCCATAATACGGAGAATTTGAACTGGTGTAGTGTCCATAAAATACAGGAGAATGAAAACGGTGTAGTGTCCATATTTTCAGGAAAAGGGTGGAATTTGAAAAGGGGTTCCAAATATATATAAAAGAAGTGGTACTGGTGTAGTTTTTGGGCAATACAGAAGAAGTGGTACTGTTAGGGGGCCGTATATACGGAAAGTGGTACGTGAAAGTGAATTATAAAAATACAGGAAATATTTTTTTGAATGGGTTTTCCCCTATATACTATAGGAAAAATGGTACGGGGTGTATTTCCCTGTATAAACAGAAGAATTATTTTTCCCCAAATATGTAGGAAAGGGGGTACTGTGAAATGATGCCTATAAACAGAAAAATTTTGGGGCACGTTATGTCCCATATATAAAAAGAAGAAGTGGCACTTTTAGTTTTTTCCCAAAATAAAAAAGAAGAATTTGGCACTGTGTAGTGCCCCATATATAAAAAATAAGCCCGCACGGGTTTTAGTGTCCTATATACAGAAAAGGGGCCCTTTTTTGGGGAAAGTGCCTTTATATCCCAGAAAAAAGTCACTGTGTAGTGTCCATAATACAGAAAAGGGGCACTTTGTTTTTCCCCAAAAAATTCCCAGAAAAAAGTGAAATTTGTGTAGTTCCATAAAAAACAGAAGAAGGGGCACTGTGTATTGCCAAAATTTTAAAGAAAAAGTCGCACTGCGTAGTCCCCCCCATATATAAAGAAGAAGTCGCATTTGCGTTTTGTCCAATTATAAAAGAAAAAATTGGCAATTTTGTTGTGTTTTTTAAAAATACAGGGAAAATTGTAACCGTTGTTTTTGTCCAAATAAAAAATTACAATTGGTACTGTGCAAAATTTTTATATACAGAAAAAAAGGGTATTTGGGGCGGGGGTTTTGTATAAACAAAAAGATGGGGCCCACTGTGTAGTGCCCCATATATACATGAAAGGGGGGCTCTTTTGCAGTGTTCATAAATGCGGGGAGAATTTGATACGGGCAGTGTTCAAAATACACGGGAAAGTTGAACTGTGCAGTTTCCATATTTACAGAAAAAAAAGGTACCCCCCCTTACAGTGTTCTTTAATTTTAAAAGGAGAAAGGTATTTGTTGGGGGGGTTCCTATATACAGGAAAAGTGGTACTGTGCAATTTTAATTAAATATTTTGGGAAAAGGGGAAACTGGGGGCCAATGTTTCAAAATACTGGAAGAAGTGATACTGTGCAGTGCCAAAATTTTTCCCAAAAATTGATATTTGGTGCACTTTTTTCATAAAAACAGACTAAACAGATTGAATATAATTGTATTTTTCTGTTCCCCAGACGCCAAACTTGAGGTTTTAGTGGAACCCAATGTCGTGGCCAATGAGGGTCAGACGGTGAATCTGAAATGTCTGCTGGAGGGGATCCAAGGCCCCCTGGTCATGAAGGATCTGATGATCCAGTGGTACACACGCGGGAAGCAGATCGCCGAGTACGATAACAAGATCTCCTTTCAGAAAGAAGGGCTGTCCATGTCCCTGGAGGCGCTGAGTAAAGGGGACGCCACGCTGACCATCAAGTCCTTCACCGCAGAGCATGCTGGGAACTATCGCTGTTATGTCTACTACAAGTCTGACCACACCATGAAACAGACAGTTCTGTCCGCGAATGGTAAGTGACATATCACATGAGCCGCCTCTGGAAATCTGCCGCCGTAGGCCAGTGACCACTTACCTAGTCCACTCCAGCCCCACCCATATGTGTAGATTACCCCTTGAAATGAAGGCATTTAAATTATACAGAGAGCCTATGATCCCCTACAGACCCTCAACCAACCGTCCTGAAAGAATGCAGACGAGAAACTAGACCCCTCCCCAACTACTACAGACCAGAGAACACACCCCTACAGACTGCACCCCGGACCACTAAACCCATATAGACCACATACCACATTCTACAGACTCCAGACCCGACCCCAGACCGGACTCCTAAACTAATACAGACACCATACATCACCCCTACAGACCCCAGACCGGACTCCTAAACTAATACAAACCCCATACCTCATTTTACAGACCCTTAAACGAATACAGACCCCAGACTACATCGCTACAGGCCCAGACCAGTACTCTAATCTAATGTTTGACCCCAGACCACACTACTACAGACCCCACACCAGACCTCTAAACTAACACAGACCCCAGACCACACCGCTATAGACCGCAAGCCAGACCCCTAAACTAAAACATACCCGAGACCACACCCCTACATATCCTAAACCAGACCCCTAAACTAAATTGGACCCCTACAGACCCCAGACCTAACCCATAAACTTATACAGATCAGAGACCAACCCCCTACAGACCCCAGACCAGACCTCTAAACTAATACAGATCCCACACCCCTACAGACCCCAGACCAGACCCCTAAAATAATACAGACTGCAAATTACACCACTTACATACCCAAAACCAGACCCCGAAACTCATACAGACCCCATACCAGACCGCTAATCTGAATCAGTCCCCAGACTACATCTCTACAGACTCCTAATCTAATACAGACATAATTCCTCACCCCTACTGACTCCAGACCAGACCCCTAAACTATTACAGATCACACACTTTTGTAGACCCCAGACCAGACCACGAAACGAAGACAGACCCAAGACTACACCCCTGCAGACCTTATACCAGGCCCCTACACTGTTACCCCACACCACACCCCTACAGACCCCAGACCAGACCCCAAAACAAATACAGACCCCAGACTACACCCCTGCAGACCTTATACCAGGCCCCTACACTGTTACCCCACACCACACCCCTACAGACGCCAGACCAGACCCCTAAACTAATACAGACCCCTAAACTAATAAAGACCTCATACCTCATGCCTACAGACTCTAGACCAGACCTCTAAACTAATACAGACCCCAGACTACATCTTTATAGACACCAAACCAGACCCCTAAACTAATACAGACCACACCCCTACAGACCGCAAACCAGACCCCTAAACTAATACAGACCCGAGACCACACCCCTAAAGACTCCAAACCAGACCCCTAAACTTATACAGACCCCAGACTACATCTTTATGGATCCCAAACCTGACCCCTAAACCAATACAGACCCAAGACCATACCTCTGCAGACCACAAGCCCAAACCCCTAAACTAATACAAACCCCAGACCACACCCCTACAGACTCTTAAACTAATTCGGACCCCTACAGACCCACCGTTACTATAAGAGGTTTAAAGACAGACCAAACAAACAGATCCCCCCCCAGACCCCAAACTTATACCCCCGGGCCCTGACAGACCCCTAAGACCCCAAGACCCTAACTGACCCAATGACAACAGACCCAGACCAGTTCCCGCCCTGTGATGATTGGTTGACCCCTTGGATGACCATTAGCGAATGGCTGCTTCTGCAAAGCATCTAAGCCGCCATTTTGTCAGGGGATCCTGATTTTGCCTCTTTAAGTTTTGCTTTGCTGTTTTCGCAGTAACTTCCACTGAGCAGGAGAGTGACCTCCAGCTGAGCACCTGTGACACCGTTCTGGACAAGAAGCTGGACAAGGTCATCGACTGGATCAGCAAGGTGGACGGCAAACTCGCCGAGGTGACCCGGAGCTGCTCCTCCCGCCAGGAGAAGACGCGTGGAAACTGATTCCGGAACATTCCCTGCTTTGCTTCTCTGCTTGACGCGTTTCGCGTCCTCTCTGCCATGATGATAACGCACAGCTGCCTCCATCAACCAATCAGAGCGCAGCTTTAATTTTCCCACAATTGGAGCAATAACTGCTGCGCACTCATTGGTTGCTATGGGCAACGAGGCCTGTTTTCCTGTAAAGCCCTGTTTTCCTAATCCCCCCAGAGATGCCCACTTTTAGTATATTTGCACTGTGCCACTCTCTCTCTTTTTAGGGTCCACTTTCCAATCCCAGATTGGATTGTCCGTAGAGTTGTTCCCCCCCAAAAAGAGGGTGGAGCCTATGCAAAAATGCCCTAAAAGGGGCGCTTATGTCACAACTTTTGGGCAAATCTGGGCTTACATTGTTGAGTGAATAGAAATTGCAATATTTAGGTGTAGATATCGCTTTTCGGACGTATCATAGTGTTTTCTGATTCTGGGAAAGCTGGGGAATCGCAATGGCTGTCTGAATGCCGAGTGAGCGGAAGCGCAGGAGCAGATCTGTGATTCCGGACACTGGGAAAGCTGGGTGATAGCTACTCTATGGCGTCACCATCTGTGCCGGGCGCCGGGGTTGTAAACTTACGCAATAAAGTGAAAATGATAAAACCTGCTGCCTCGTGTGAAGTGATTGTACCGCAGGCGTCATACACGTTTTATGATCATTTGATAATCCAGAAGATCTCATAATCCGGCACCGGTCAGATAAAAGGAATTATCTGTGTTATTATCTTGTTATAATAACCGGCAGCCATGTTTGATTATCTTCGAAAATGAAGACTCAAGTACGACTGCAGCTAAACCCCATAAACTCCATAATCTTAGTAAACCCCATCACCTCTGTAAACATCTACAACATGATCGATACTCAGAGATATCACTGTGTCATCTGTGGTGTTACATAGGACTGCAGGTGACATCTACTACATTATCTGTACTCAGAGTTATCACTGTGTTATCTGTGGTGTTACATAGGACTGCAGGTGACATCTACTACATTATCTGTACTCAGAGTTATCACTGTGTTATCTGTGGTGTTACATAGGACTGCAGGGGACATCTACTACATTATCTGTGGTGTTACATAGGACTGCAGGGGACATCTACTACATTATCTGTACTCAGAGAGTTATCACTGTGTTATCTGTGGTGTTACATAGGACTGCAGGTGACATCTACTACATTATCTGTACTCAGAGAGTTATCACTGTGTTATCTGTGGTGTTACATAGGACTGCAGGTGACATCTACTACATTATCTGTACTCAGAGAGTTATCACTGTGTTATCTGTGGTGTTACATAGGACTGCAGGAGAACTCTACATGATCTGTACTCAGAGAGTTATGCCTGTGTTAGCTATGGTGTTACATAGGACTGCAGGTGACATCTACTACATTATCTGTACTCAGGGAGTTATGACTGTGTTATCTATGGTGTTACATAGGACTGCAGGTGACATCTACTCCATTAAAGTTATATAGGCTTTACAGTGAACACCGTATATTATAGAAATGTTCATATATTTATTCATTTATTACACCGTCCCACCACACGGCATTTGATAAAAGTATTTGCGGTTTCTCGCATAGTCCAAGGATTGACCCGATAAGCATTCGACTCCTTAATATTTTCAAATGGTAGTATCACCACTTAGGTCCGGTTCACACGGCTTATTTCAGGGACGGATTGCAGCCGTACTGCGCGCCGGATTTGCGCTCCAATACGGCTGGAATCCGTCCCAGCCATTACGGTAATCCACAATTCTCATAGAGAACTATGGATTCCGTCTCTCCTCCCCGCCCAGCGAATCCACTGGGCGGGGAGAAAGTGACATGTTCATTATCCCGGCGGGATACGTGGATAATGAAAGTCTATGGGGCCGGCGGGCAACGCCCCCGCCCCTTACTTAAGCCATAATTGCGGGCGAAATCCGTCCCGCAATTATGGCTTGAATAAGCCGTATGAACCGGCCCTAGGCGTGTAGGAAGAGCAGCATCTAGACAGGCGGCTGGCCGCACAGGTGTGCGCGACGTTTCGGGGAAACCACGCCCCTTTCTCAAGCGCACCCAAATGCACCTATTGCCTTCCTTAAATACTTTAACAAACGAGAACAATCCCCCCAAACAATAACTTTACTATATATCACCATTAGTGTTGATCGATTTAATCGAGATCGGCAAAAATCGAGATCGAGACGATTTTCGATTTTTCGAAAATCATTTCGATTTTCCAATCAATCATCATTTCCCATTAAAGTCAATGCACAGTGAAAATGGCGCGGTGCGTCGATCGCGATTTTTTTTACCCGGGAAAATCGGTAAGATCGAGAAACCTGTGAAAATCGACTCGATCTTGATTCTTGGGACAATGATCATCTCTAATCACCATCTATAATAAAAACATCATCTTATCATAAAAAAACTTTGAGATTAATATTCTCATTCATCCCGGATGGAGCTGGCGTGTGCATATTAAATATCCATTTCGCCTCCTTCTGAAGGAGACATGTCTCCATTCTCCCGAGGTTGCAAGACCTAACCTCCCCTAAAATGAACAACCGTCAGGGCTTGTCCCCACGGCACCGGTTACTTGTCTTTTTTTCAGACGGTTTGCGGTTTTCCGACAAGCAACCGACAAGCAATGGAAAATCCGTGCAGTGGTCCCCACTGATCGCATTTTCCGCCGGACGGTACTTTACACCACCAAAAACTTAGAACATGATCATTTCTCCGCCCGGTTTTCAGGCGGAACATGAACATGTGGGTGTTTTGCCAAGTTTTATCAATACAGGTTCTGGATAAAGAAGGCCAGTCAATAAGAATACAATGCAACTTTATTTAACCCCTTAGGCCCCGTTCACACGACGGATTTGGCCGCGGCTCTCGCCGCGGTTCCCGCGGCCGAAACCTCGTCGGGCCGCGCCGCAAACTCGTGTCTCCCGATGCGGGTTTGCGGCGCGGGCGGTGGCCGTGGCCTCGCCGCGGTAGGGGCGTGGTTTGGGGCGCGGCTTGCGTCGAGGGCTTGCCCCTATGCAAATTAAGAGCAGGTGGCAAGCCGCGGCGCTAGCCGCATCCCAGCCGCGCACCACCCGCGACGACACCCGCGGCGACGCCTGCGACAGCACCGCGCGCCCGCCGCGCAGTGAACTCCCAAGAAATGACAGGAGAGTTCTTCACACGCACGGGTCTGTCCGCGGCCCCGGAGAGTATGAATATTAATGTTAATAATCTAGGCGCGATTTGGCCGCGGTTGTGGCCGCGGAAAGCGCGTCGGAACCCGTGGCCATAACCGCGGCCAAATCCGTCATGTGAACAGGGCCTTAAGCTGAACGCCTGAAAAGTAGTTAATGACCAGATCATTTTTTTTAGTTTTTGCCTCCTCGCGTTTCAACAACTGTAACTTTTTTATTTTTTCAATGACGCAGTTGGATGAGGCCTCGTTTTATTCGAGACAATTTGTACTTTATGGGAGAATAGTTTAAGTTCACTTATAAATAACTGCAGAATTTGTTTCTTTAAATTTTTTTTTAACACCATTCACATTTCACACTTAATAACTTGTTAGATTAATTCTACAGGTTATTATGGTCGTGTGGATACCTAATGTGTGTAGGTTGTTTTTTTTGTGTGTAATTTATGCTCAATTATTTTTTATTAATTAAATATTTAATTTTATTTTATTATTTATTTTTTTTATTCATTTTTTAAACACTTTTTCTGCTTTTTTTTTACTTTTTTAAAAAAATCCCATAAAGGGAGAATTGTTTTACATTTTTTTTTTTTTTACACTTGGTAAATTATTATCATATTCATATATGCTAATACATTATAATCTGTGTCAGTCTGACACAGGCAGTGATCAGGACAGCACACAGTCTGTCCTGGTCACTGGCTTGATACACAGACAGCTCTGGGGCTACTCTAGATCCCCAGGGCTGACTGTGCAGCCGTTCCCCGGGCTCTGTCAGGTCACTGAGCGCTCCGATCACCCGACAGAGCAGGGGAAACCCTTTGATCGCGCTGCGGTGACGATCCGCATCAATCAAAGGGTTAAAGCATCAGCGAGCGGAGGTTCCCCCACTCCCCGGTGCTTGCAGGAGCTGCGCTGGGATCAGGGCTGTGTAGTACAGCCCCGATCTCAGTGCAGCTGCGGAGCCCGGAGCCGCAAACTCCGATGTCTGCAGCGATGTCTGTCACAAATTTCACTAGTACTACAGTGGGTGTGAAGGCGAACGGCTTGAATCCACAAACTGCAGACAAAAGCCATCACCCTGCGTGCCTAAATAAGACCAAATACCGGTCGCACCCTAAGGCCGTGTTCACACGGCTTATTCCCGACGGATTTGTGAGCCGTATTGAGCTCAAAAATCCGCTGTGAATAAGGGGCGGGACGGGGGCGGGGCCGGAGCTCGGCGGGGGCGCCGCTCCCGGCCCCATAGACTATGCATTGTTTACGGCGCGTCCGCGCCGTAAATAATGTGCATGTCACTTTCTCCCCCCGCGGCGGATTCGCTGAGCGGGGAGGAGCGACAGAAACCACTGTTCTCTATGAGAGCAGTGGATTACCGTAATGACAGGGACGGATTGGCGCCGTACTGAAGCGCAAATCCGGCGCGGAGTACGGCGCCAATCTGTCCTCAAATAAGCCGTGTGAACGAGGCCTAAGGGTATGTTCACACAGCGTGTTGGGTCTGTCTAGACAGATCCAAACACACATCTAACAAGGAGCAGTGTGATTTGCTCATAATGTAAAACACGCATTGGCGTTCACATGAATGATGACATGTCAATTCTTGATCCAAAAGATGCAGCAGGAGCCCTATAATAAACTATAGGGTGCGATGCTGCTGCAGCCAAACAACAAAATGACATCCAGCAGCCACACTGGAAAAAGGCCACACCTGGATGGGCTGAAACGTAGTTTTGGTGTTTTTTGTACTCACTATGGAATAAAGAAAAATCCTGCTTTTATTAAGATGCTGTCGTCCATTGCATATCTTTGTTTGGATAATTATTTCAGGGGGCCAGTGTGTAATATTATGAGTTTCAGGTGGTAGAGTGCGTCATATAATTATTTCAGGGGGCACAGTGTGTCATATAATTAGTTTCAGGGGGCACAGTGTGTCATATAATTATTTCAGGGGGACAACTGTAATATAATTAGTTTTAGGGGCACAGTGTGTAATATAATTAATTTCAAGGGGACAGCGTGTAATATAATTAGTTTCAGGGGGCACAGTGTGTCATATAATTAGTTTCAAGGGGACAGCATGTAATATAATTAATTTCAGGGGGCACAGTGTGTAATTTTTAGTTTAAAGGGGGCATTGTGAATTTAATTTTTCAGGGGGGCACGTGTGTTTTTTTTATTTGGGGGCCCCGTGTTTTAAAAAAAATTGTTTCGGGGTGGCCCCGTGGGGTAATAAAATTATTTTTAAAGGGGCAAGTGGGGGTATTTTTTTAGTTTCGGGGGCCCCGTGTGTAATTTAATTAGTTTCAGGGGGACCTGTGTTAAATTTAAGTTTGGGGGGGGCTTTGGGGGTAATTTTTTAATTTCGGGGGGACATGTGTAATTTAATTATTTTTTCAGGGGCAAAATTTTGGTAATTTTATTTCAGGGGGCCCCATTTGTGTAATTTTTTTAAATTTCGGGGGCCCATGTGAATTTTTTAAATTTAAAGGGGACTGTTTTAATTTTTTTAAGTTTAAAGGGGGACAGTGGAATTTAATTAGTTTAAAGGAGGCCAGGTGTTTTTTAAAAATTTTTTTTCAGGGGCCACAGTGTGTAAATTTAAAAAAATTTCAGGGGGCCCCCCTTTTGTGTATTTTTTTATCGGGGCACTTTGGGGTAATTTTTTAATTTCAGGGGGAAAAGAGGGGTTAAAATTTAAAGTTTCAGGGGGCACAGTGGGGTAAGAAAAAATAGTTTCAGGGGGCACAGTGTGTAATGTTATTAGTTTCAGGGGCCACTTTTAATTTTTTAGTTTAAGGGGAACAGTGGGGTAATTTAATTTCCCAAGGGGGACAGGTGAAAATTTTTTTTAGTTTCGGGGGGAAAAATGTGTAATTTTTTATTTTCCGGGGGACCGGTGTAATGTTATAGTTTTCAGGGGGCCCCGGGGAAAAGGGGTAAAAAATTTTCAGGGGCCCCGTGTGTAATTTTTTTTCCCCCCGGGGGAAGGTGTTTTTAAAATTATTTCAGGGGGCCCCATGTGTAAATTTATTGTTTCGGGGGGCCCACAATTGTAATTCTTTTAAGTTTGGGGGGCCAAAAGTGTGTAATTTTAATTAAATTTCCCAAGGGGAACGGGTGTAATGTTTTTTGTTTAGGGGGCCCCTTGTAATTTAATTATTTCGGGGGGACAGTGTGTAATTTATTTTTTTCCCAGGGGCACATGTGTAAGAAAATTAGTTTCGGGGGGCACAGTGTGTTTTTTTTTAAATTTCCGGGGGACAGGTGTAATTTTTGGTTTCAGGGGGACAGAATTTTGTTTTTAAATTTTTTCCAGGGGTTAAGGTGTAATGTTTTTATTTTTCGGGGGGGGGGCACTGTTAAATTTTTTAAAAAGTTTCGGGGCACAGGGGTGTTATTTAATTTTTTGGGGGGGCATGTGTGTAAGTTTTATTTGGGGGGGCCCGGGGTTTGAAATTTTTTAAATTTTAAGGGAAAAGGGAAAAATTTTTTTAATTTTTTTTCCAAGGGGCAGGGGTGTAATTTAATTATTTTCGGGGGGAAAATTTAATTTATTTTTTTTCAGGGGGCCCCATGTGAATTTTTTAAAATTTCAGGGGGCACATTTTGTATAATTATTTGGGGGGGAAAGTGTGTAATTTTTTTAATTTAAAGGGGCCCCAAGTGTGTAATTTAATTATTTTCGGGGGGCCCTTGTTTTAAAAATTAGTTTCGGGGGGACAGTGTGTAATTTTTTAAATTTCCCAAGGGGAAAATGTGTAATTTAATTTTTTTAAGGGGGACATTTGGAATTTAAAATTTCGGAGCACAGTGTGTAATTTAATTATTTCGGGGGGGCAAGTGGGGGAAATTTAATTGGGTTTTCAGGGGGCCCGTGTGTAATTTAATTATTTTCGGGGGGCCAAAAGTGGTGTTTTAAATTTTTTTCAGGGGGCCCCGTGTGTAATTTAATTATTTTCAGGGGCCACAGTGTTTAATTTAATTATTTTTAAAGGGGCCAAAAGGTGTAATTTTTTAAATTTCAGGGGGCACGTGTTAATTTTTTAGTTTCGGGGGGGCCACATTGTGAAAATTTTTTTTCCCAGGGGGCACAGTGTGTAATGAAATTTAAGTTTTCAGGGGGACAGTTTGTAATTTAATTTTTTGGGGGGGACTGTGTAATTTTTTAAGTTTCAGGGGAACAGTTGAAGTTATTTGTTTAAAGGAGGGAAAGTGTGATTTTAATTAGTTTCAGGGGCACAGTGTGTAATTTAATTATTTTCGGGGGCCCACATGGTAATTTAATTATTTCGGGGGGCCCACAGGGGGTGTAATTTAATTTAAAATTTCGGGGGGACACTTGTAAAAATTAGTTTAAGGGGCACAGTGTGGAAGAAAATTTTTTCAGGGGGCACAGTTTTAAGTTTAAATTAAATTTCGGGGGGACAACTGTAATTTTAAAGTTTGGGGGGGCACAGTGTGTATTTTTTAAATTTAAAGGGGGCACGGGTAATTTAATTAGTTTCGGGGGGGCACAGTGTGTTATTTTAATTATTTCAGGGGGGCACCGTTAAAAAGAATTATTTTTCGGGGGGCCCACGTTTTGTAATTTAATTAGTTTCGGGGGGGCATTTGGTGAAATTTTAAATTATTTCGGGGGAAGTGGGAAAAAATTTAAATTTTTTTAGGGGGGAAAAATGTGAAAAGGTTATTATTTTCGGGGGGCACGTTGAAATTTTAAATTTTTTCGGGGGGCAAGTGTGTAATGTTTTTTAAATTTCGGGGGGAAACGGGTTGTAATTTATTGGGTTTCAGGGGGACGTTTGTATTTTTAATTTTTCGGGGGGCCCCCAGTGTGTAATTTTTTAGTTTCAGGGGGGCCAGGGTTTTAGAAAATTAGTTTCGGGGGGCACAGTGTTTTGAAATTAAATTTCAGGGGGGACGGCGTGTAATGTTTTTAAAGTTTCGGGGGGAAAAAAACCGGTTTAATTTTAAATTTTTCCCGGGGGGAAAGGGGTTTTAAGGGTTATTATTTTTTCGGGGGGGCCCCATTTTAATATAAAAGGTTTAGGGGCACAGGGTTAATTTATTTTTTAAAGGGGGGACAGTGTGTAATTTTTTTTGTTTTGGGGGGGCCATTTGAATATAATTTAATTTTTTGGGGGAAGTGGGGTAATTTAATTAGTTTGGGGGTGGAACAGTGTTTTTTTTTAATTATTTAAAGGGGGAATTAATGGGGAATTTATTATTTTTGGGGGGGCCCCTTAGTGAAAATTTAAAAAATTTCAGGGGGAAACTTTGGGGGTAATGTTTTTAGTTTCAGGGGGGAAACTGGTGTAATTTAAAAGTTTCGGGGGGCACAGGGGTGAAATTGTTATTAGTTTCGGGGGGGAAACCGTGGGGAAATTGTTATTAGTTTCAGGGGGCACTGTGTGTAATGTTATTAGTTTCAGGGGGCACAGTGTGTAATGTTTATTATTTTTCGGGGGGAACAGTGGGGGGAAATTTTAAATTTGTTTCAGGGGGCACAGTGTGTAATGTTATTAGTTTCAGGGGGCACAGTGTGTAATGTTATTAGTTTCAGGGGGCACAGTGTGTAATGTTATTAGTTTCAGGGGGCACAGTGTGTAATGTTATTAGTTTCAGGGGGCACAGTGTGTAATGTTATTAGTTTCAGGGGGGCACATGGAAAATGTTTTTTATTTTTTCAGGAGGCACAGTGTGTAATGTTATTAGTTTCAGGGGGCACAGTGTGTAATGTTATTAGTTTCAGGGGGCACCGTGTGTAATGTTATTAGTTTCAGGGGGAAAGGTGTAATTTTAATTAGTTTAGGGGCAAAAGGTGTAAATTTTAAATTTTTTTCAGGGGCACGTTTTTTAAATGTTTTTTATTTTCCCGGGGGGGCCCCGTGTGTAATTTAAGTTTCGGGGGGCCAGGTGTAATGTTATTAGTTTCAGGAGGCACAGTGTGTAATGTTATTAGTTTCAGGGGGCACCGTGTGTAATGTTATTAGTTTCAGGGGGCACAGTGTGTAATGTTATTAGTTTCAGGGGGCACAGTGTGTAATGTTATTAGTTTCAGGAGGCACAGTGTGTAATGTTATTAGTTTCAGGGGGCACGGGTTTTAAGGGTTATTAGTTTTTTTTTTTTTTTTCCCGGGGGCACAGTGTTTTAATTGTTTTTGTTTCGGGGGGCACGGTGTAATTTTAAATTATTTTCGGGGGGCCCACGGGGGTGTAATGTTTTGGGTTTCGGGGGGCACAGTTTTAAAAGGGTTATTAGTTTTGGGGGGGCACCCGTGTGTAATTTTTTTTAGTTTCAGGGGGCACAGGGGTGAAGGTTATTATTTTTCAGGGGCACAGGTGTAATGTTTTTAATTTTTTCGGGGGGGCACTTTTAATTTAAAAATTTTATTTAAAGGGGGCAAGTGTATGTTATAATTCAAGCGGGAAATTTTTGCAGTGAAGCCCAAAATTCCTTTTAGCTGTCCCCTGAAAAGGGTCAGCAGCTTTAATTGCGCCTTTTTCCAGCTGGTCCTTTTTAATTTAAAAAACAGCTGAGGGTGGACCCCAAGAAAGATTTCCTTTGGCGGCCCCCAAGGGGTCCTCTGACTGCTTTTAATCGGGTTTATCACTGTGTGGGCTCATTTTCCCCTTACATTGGGGGTTTTCCCCGGGGTGTCGACCCCGGACATATCCATATCCCACCCTGCCCCATTTTTTTCCCCCAATGGAGTTTTCCAATTTTTCACTTTATGTGGGCAGTAAATAGGATTTCCAGTTTTTGGACTCAGAGCATAATCACGATGCACAATTAAAGCAGGGGAAATTTCAGCCCCTGTTAAATTTATCTGTTAGGGAAAAGTAGAATTTTTATCTTTTTAGGAACCTTGGACCAATAAAAAAAGGGGGAAACATATCGCATGCAGCGGGGGGCCCAAGGGGGCCCCCAGGGGAAGGCACATGGGAGCTGTACAGGGGATGGGGGGAAGCAGCAGAGGGGCCCCCAAAACACGGCGGGCGCCATGACCATGTGCTGCACTGTCCTCTGCCCCACCCTTTCTGCTAGGGGGGTTTAAGTAAACCAAACCATTATTAGTAAAAAACCCCGGGACCCCCTTTTTCCCAAACAGGATGTAAAATGAAACAATTTATACATGTAAAAGTGTGCCCGGGAAGAACCCATACATTACTCACTGATATGTTCCGGGTAGCTTTTTAAAGGGACAAAAAAAGGGTATTTGGGTTTGCCATGTGCCCCCCCCTTAAATTTTTGGGGGTGTGTAAACTTTCGCAAATTCAATTTCTCAAATGATTTCCATGCATCTAAAATATAAAATGAAGCAACATTGCAAATTGTTTCCATGAAAAAACCTCTGCCGTTTCGTGTATACAGCTCCCGTGCAGACCTAAATATCTTGTAGTGTGCAACCATGCAGAGAAGAGAAGCTATACAGGCACCGTTCCAACTTATATCTGTCCCCTAGTTAAAAACTGAGACTTATGGGGCATGCTGGCACTTGTAGTTCCATGTTCCACACCAGATAGTAGCTGGGGGGAACGACAAGTTCCAGCGGGCCCCACGAAAACACTTGGGTGAAATTTTCCTTAACGGGGGCACAGACGCAAAAAAAAATGTAAAAAACCCTTCCTTCCCACTATCCAAAACAAAAAAAAAACCCTCTTTTGTGTTTGTGTTAAATTTACTTACTCCCAAAATAAATTTTAAAGGGAAAAAAACCTTCGCCCCAAACCCCCTTTCGAAAACCCCGGGGCCCTGCCTGAAAACCAAAAATTAACCCTTTACTGACATGTGAATTAAACTTAAAACCTTTACTTTTGCCCAAGGAAGAAAAATGGAGGGGGCCCTCACTTGCTGATACCACTGCATACATTACGAGTGCCTCCCACCGCTATTAGGAGGGATCAGAGCCTGCTCAGATCCCAGGTGTTTAACCCTTTAGATTCTATGGTGATCGTGACCACAGTGTCTAAATCAATGAGGGATGGTGCTGCGCCCAGTTCCTTTCCCCAATTAGTTTTCTTTGCTGCCATGTTACTACTCCTATCACTTCCTGCCATAAGCTATAATAGGAGAGCCATTACTGTACACCTTTCTGCATTATGTATATATTGCAGAACAGTGTACGAGCAATCACGCCGCTGACTGATCAATCACCCTAGAGGGACTACATAAGCAAGTAAAAAAAACAACTTAGTGTTAAAAATAAAATAAAAAATATGAAAAAAAATTAAAGCACCCCCCTTTTGAAATGTTACAAACAAAATAAAAAATCTAAAAGTTACATATAATTTTTATCGTCAAATCAATAAAATCAAAAGATAATATCCTTTATCGCATACGCTGAACACCATAGAAGAAGAAAAAATCAAAACTACAAAATTGCATTTTTTGGGGGTCTTTTCATATCCACACACAAAAAATTGGAGTGGAAAGTGATCAAAAAGTCGCATGTATTGCATAACAGTACCAATAAAAACGACACTTTAGCCCGCGAAAAACAAGCCCTCACTCAGGTCGATGAGTGGAAAACCCCAAAAAAGTTATTGGTCTCAGAATACGGCGCTGCAGCGCAAATTTAACAAAATAGAACATAACGAACACTCTACAAATTTGGTATCTACAGAATCGTACCGACCTGCAGAATACAGATAACACTGAATACAGATATACTGAATAGTTAACACCATAAAAACAAAACCATGCAAAAAACATGCACAATTAATTTTTTTTCATTTTTCACCCCACATAGAATTTTTTGGGGGGTTTCCCAGTGCATTATATGGGATGGTCAATGACACTATTAAAAAGGACATTTTGTCCCGCAAAAAAAAAGCCCTCATAGGTCCATGCAGTAAATGTTCCTGGAAGGCGGGAAGGGAAAAACGTATGTGGTGGAAAAAAGAGGCTTCAGCGGTAAAGGGGTTAAGACTATTATGCAAAGAGGATTTATTGTTTTTTATTTCAGATGGTTTCAGAAGTATGTACACCCTACAAGAAGTTATCCTGAATCCAATATGTATCCTTCTTGTTTTGCAGTCGTCACCTTCCCCATTGTCGCAGACACCGCGAAGATCTCCTCCCGCCTTCCCCACCAAATTCTCCTGAACACCTCGTTGCAGGTGGTCAACCCTCCTTTGAAAATGAACCTCCTGTCGGTGCGCTGGGAACACAACGGGCGCCCCTTGGTGGAATATAAAGATGGAGGTCTAAACTTCCACAACGCTTCGGCCATGATGTCTGTGGAGCAGCTCATGGAGGGAAACATCTCTCTAGTTTTGACTAATCTTACCCTGAACAACGCTGGGAATTACACATGTGTGGTCCAATATGGCGGCGTGCTGCAAACCGCCATCTACAACCTCATTATAGAACGTAAGGACATCAACGTTATATCTCTTACTGGCAGCCATATTGCTTGTTACCAGTTTCCTCAATATCAGATAGAAGTAACTAAGAGACTAATATTATTATTATGCTTGCTCTGGGGTTGCCATGGAGACACTGAATACCTGACAGGTGTATGTAATTTCAGTCACGTGACAGGAAGTCCATTCACCGATGGATTAGTAGATTTCTGTAACCATGGCAACCTTAAAATCTATCCTGTCACATGACAGGAAGTCTAGTAACTGATGAGATATTTAGTAGGTTATTGTAACCATGGCAACCTTAAAAATCTATACTGTCACATGACAGGAAGTTCATTCACTGACGAGTTAGTAGGTTTCTGTAACCATGGCAACCTTAAAATCTATACTGTCACATGACAGGAAGTCCATTCACCGATGAATTAGTAGGTTACTGTAACCATGGCAACCTTAAAATCTATACTGTCACATGACAGGAAGTCCATTCACCGATGGATTAGTAGGTTATTGTAACCATGGCAACCTTAAAAATCTGTACAGTCACATGACAGGAAGTCCATTCGCTGATGGGTTAGAAGGGTAATGTAACCATGGCAACCTTTAAAATCTAAAAAGTTGTATGTATTGAAGCCAGGTATAGAGAACGGGGACAAGTCCTTAAACTGGGCATCAGGGCAGATTTGGGTTTTATTAGGGTATTTTTATGAATCCATGTTAAAAGTGAACAAGTTGGGAAAACGGGATCCACTAAATTCCTCTCGAGAAGGGGTCCAAAGGGAAGTGCGCCCATCCCACCATAGAGCTAGGCTGGGAGTGGGTCATTGGACCCCTTGTTTAGGGAGTCAGGTGGGTGGGGCCACTAAGCATATGAGTGGGTCATGTGACCACTTCGAGGACTTTTCCTGAAGGGCAACTTAGCATGTGACCAATTTGGGGACTCTTCCTATGTCATGTTCAGACCAATGATCTCTCTCTCTCTCCTTCTCTGCGTTTTTTTTTCTCAGCCACCAGGATTCGTCTCTTGAACTTGACGCCTTCCCCGCAGAAGGCCGGTAAGATTTGGGCGAGGGCGGGGTGGGCTGAACGTATATAAAGGGGACTATGTGTAGAATATTTTGACTTAATGAAGGGGGTAGAGAGTTTCTTCAGGTGTAAATAGGACCTTCTGCCCCAGACGACTACCCCTGCCCTAGAGTACATTTTTGGCCAACTATCGGCCGCCTGGGCATGCTGGGAGTTGTAGTTTTTTCCCACAGGGGGAGATGCACAGAGGGTAGATCTTACAGGAAGTCTGTTACTTGACTTTGCCTTCTAAAAAAAAAATGAAACGGTTTTGAGCCTAAAAACATCCCATAAGGGTTTTAATAGGCGATCGGAGGGTTGGATATCTGACGAAGCACGAGCCCATGCCGCTCCCTCCCTAATGACTGTGGCCTCGAGATAAGGGACTTCTTTCCTCGTATAAGAGCTTGGTTCAACTACATTACTTCAGACTTTTTGGATTATTGGAACAACCGACGGCCATGGCCGTGTTCATCTCCTTTCTCTTTTTCGGCTTCATATTCTTTTTCCATGGTAAGTCACAAATTCCAGCTGAGTTGGACATTTGGCTCAATCCTCAGTCCATGTGTGTTTTGTGTTTGAATCCCCATACTGATTGACCTCACCAGCTCTTCGTCTTACTTCTAGGTGTCACCTTGGTCAGATCAACCAAAAGTCGCCCTTCTCTAAATGTCCTAGGGCAGCATGAAGTTATGGCCAAGGTGGGAGAGAACGCTACTCTACCTTGCTACTTCAACAGCGGTCACGTCAGTGAACTGTCAGCGCTGATCGTCCATTGGTCGAAAGATGGGACCACCAAGTATTTCTCAAATAAGACATGTTGTGACTTTAAGGGTCATGATATTTCAGAAGAAGAACTCGCGAATGGCATTGCAACCCTACAACTGCTAAATGTCCAAGAGAAGGATGCCGGGGAGTATACGTGCTCCATAAAGTACGAGGCTTTGGAGGGAAGCTGGAGAACCCAATTTCAGATCCAAGGGAGGAGACATCGTTAGTCTTCCGGGCAAGTGTATGGCAGGGGCCAGTGGGGTAAGATACTGGGAAGATAAGAACTAGTCTTATAGGTGGACCTCGAGTACCAAGATGACAGATGTGGTAGTCATGATGATGGTCATCGTAGTTGGTCCAAGATATCCATAATTTTACTCAAAGATGGAGATCCATTATAGACACCCAAATATCTCCATCACTATATCAAGATTATTGGAACAGCCGGCTGCCATGGCCATGTCCAGCTCCTTTCTCTTTTTCGGCATGCCATTCTTTTACCATGGTTGGTCACAAATTCCAGATGTAGCAGAGCCGAGTTGGACATTTGGCTCTATCCTCAGTCCTTGTGCGTTTTTGTTTTTGAATCCCCAAACTGATTGACCTCACCAGCTCCTCGTCTTACCTTTAGGTGACAACTTAGCAGGATCGCTTAAAAGTCGCCCGTCCCTAAATGTCCAGTGGAAGCGTCTGGTTACAGCCAAGGTGGGAGAGAACGTTACTCTACCTTGCTACTTCAACAGCAATCACGTCAGTGAACTGTCAGCGCTGATCGTCCATTGGATGAAAGATGGGGCCACCAAGTATTTCTCAAATAAGACATGTTGTGACTTTAAGGGTCATGATATTTCGGAAGGAAAAAAAAAAAAACTTTAGCAAGGGCTTTCCCACCCCTAAAAACTGTTCCCAATGTTAAAGAAAAGGATGGGGGGGTAAAACGTGCTCCATAAAGTACAAGGACTTGGAGGGAAGCTGGAGCACCAAATTTGACATCCAAGGTAGGAGACATCGTTAGTCTTCAGGGCAATTTTATGGCAGAGGCCAGTGGGATTTAAAATAGCTTTGGGAAAAATAAGAAGAAGGGGGGTTTTTTAGTACCCAAAATTTAGGGGTCAGACTGGCCCACAGTTGGGGAAAAGGGGGAAAACCCCCGGGGGGCCCCGGAAGTGGACCCGGAGATGTTTTTTAAACCCCCATATATATTCAACCTTTGGGAAAAAGGCAGAAAAAATAAAAAGAAAAGAGGGGGCAAAAAAAAGCAAATCAAGTATAGGTTGGGATCTACCAAACATTGACAGTTGGGTGTAGGGGGGGGCCCCCAAAAAAACCCATCGGTGGGCCCAGAAAAAAACTCACCCGGTGGGCCCCAGAAAAAAACTCTACTGTGGGGCCCCAGGTACCCCAATTTACACTGACCAAGATGAAGGGGGGGTGGTAGTCATGTTTGGGGGTCAACTTACTTTTGGGCCCCAATTCCATGATTTTTTCTCAAAGATTTGGGGGTCCAGCACACACCCCCGGGATTTTCCATTTTTTAAACAAGGGGGGTTGGTTTGTCATGATGGGTGGTCAACTTACTTTGGGGCCCGAATGTCCATGGGTTTTTCTCAAAGATGGGGGGTCCCACCACAGGGCACCTGGTATCTCCAACTTTTTAACAAGATGGTAAGGTGGTAAATTTTATGATGGGGGTCAACTTACTTAGGGCCCGGTTTTCCATGATTTTTTTTTCAAACCGGGGTCCAAAACAGACACCCGAAACTCCAAACTTTATAACAAAATGGTAGAGGTTTGGGATCATGATTTGGGGGTCAACTCAATTAGGCCAGAATGGGCCAAAAGAACTCAAATGCTTTGGGGGTTCCCCCCACAGACACCTTTGGGCTCCACTTTATAACAAAATGGTAGAGGTGGTTTTGGTATGATGGGATCCAACTTACTTGGGCAGGGATGTCCATGATTTTATTCAAAAACGGGGTTTCCCCCACCAAGGGGAAAAACCGGTAATCCTCCCTTTATAAAAAAGATTTGGGAGAGGTTGGTAAATCTTAATGGTGGTCCCAAATTACTTGGGCCAGGGTGTCCATGTTTTTTTTCCAAAAAACGGGGGTCCACCACAGACACCCGGTTTTCTCCATCTTTAAAAAAAAGATGGTAAAAGGTGGTAGTCATTTATGGGGGGCCCAAAATTTCTTGGGCCGGGGCCCATGATTTTAGTCAAAGGCGGAGGTCCACCAAAGTCACCCAGTATCTCCATCTTTATAACAAGACGGTAGAGGTGGTAGTCATGATGGTGGTCAAATTTCTTTTGGCCAGGGATGTCCTTTATTTTTTTCAAAGATGGGGGCCACCACAGGGCACCCAAATATCTTTCCCTCTTTATTAAAAAAGATGGGAAAAAGTGGTAGTCGATGGTGGTCAATTTTTCTTAGGCCAGGATTTCCCTGATTTTTTTTTTAAAGATGGAGGGGCCCCCCCAAAAGACCCCCTGGTTTTCTTTTTAAACAAGACAAATAAGGGGGTAGTCATATGGTGGGCAAATTACTTAGGCCAGGAAAGTCCATGATTTTTTAAAAAACAGAGTTTTTAAAAACAGACCCCGGTATCCCCCATCTTTATAACAAGATTGGGAGAAAGGGGGTAGTCATTTATGGTGGCAACCCTTTCTTAGGAAAAGGATTCCCCTTTATTTTTTTTCAAAAACCCGAAGTTTCCCCCAAAAGACACCCGGATCCCCCATCTTTTAAACAAGGGTGGTAAGTTTGGGAGTCATGATGGTGGTCAATTACTTAGGGCCCGGGGTGTCCCTGATTTCAATTTAAAGGGTGGGGGTCCACCACAGAAAACCCAGTATCTCCCCTCTTTATAAAAGAAAGGGGAGAAGGGTAAATTATTTTTGGTTTGGTTAAAATTTTCTTAGGCCCGGTTTTCCAGATTTTTTTTTAAAAAACGGAGGTTTTACCCAATCACCCCCCCTATCTCCAAACCCTTTTAAAAACAAGTGGTAGAGGTTGGGGTCAGATGGTGGTAAACTTACTTAGGGCCCAGGATCTCCATGATTTTTAAATTTAAAGGGCGGGGGTCTAACAAATCACCCGGTATCTCCACCCTTTTTAAAAAAGATGGTTTGAGGTGGGAGTAAAGAGGGGTCAACTTACTTAGGGCCGGTGTCCTTTATTTTAAATTTTTTAAAAAAAGGGCCCCCCACAAAACACCCGGGATCTCCAAATTTATAACAAGATGGTAAAAGGTGGTAGTCTGATGGTGGCCCCCAAATTACTTAGGACAGGAAAGGGCCATTTATTTTATTCAAAAACAGAAATCCACCACAGACACCCGGGGAATTCCCCCATCTTTTTAACAAAGTTAGGATGGTAGTTTATGAGGTGGTCAACTTACTTTGGCCAGGATGTCCATGATTTTATTCAAAGATGGAGGTCCACCACAGACACCCATCTCCATCTTTATAACAAGATGGTAGAGGTGGTAGTCATGATGGTGGTCAACTTACTTAGGCCAGGATCTCCATGATTTTATTCAAAGACGGAGGTCTACCACAGTCACCCGGTATCTCCATCTTTATAACAAGATGGTAGAGGTGGTAGTCATGATGGTGGTCAACTTACTTGGGCCAGGATGTCCATGATTTTATTCAAAGATGGAGGTCCACCACAGACACCCGGTATCTCCATCTTTATAACAAGATGGTAGAGGTGGTAGTCATGATGGTGGTCAACTTACTTAGGCTAGGATGTCCATGATTTTATTCAAAGACAGAGTTCCACCACAGACACCCGGTATCTCCATCTTTATAACAAGACGGTAGAGGTGGTAGTCATGATGGTGGTCAACTTACTTAGGCCAGGATGTCCATGATTTTATTCAAAGACGGAGGTCTACCACAGTCACCCGGTATCTCCATCTTTATAACAAGATGGTAGGGTTGGTGAATTGGTGGCAATTTACTTGGGCCAGGATGCCCATGTTTTATTCAAAGATGGAGGTCCACCACAGACACCCGGTATCTCCATCTTTATAACAAGATGGTAGAGGTGGTAGTCATGATGGTGGTCAACTTATTAGGCCGGATCTCCTGATTTTTTTTCAAAACGGAGGTCTACCACAGTCACCCGGTTTTCCTTCTTTAAAACCCAAATGTGAGGTGAGTTATGATGGGGGGTTCAACTTATTTGGGGCCAGGATGTCCATGATTTTATTCAAAGATGGAGGTCCACCACAGACACCCGGTATCTCCATCTTTATAACAAGATGATAGAGGTGGTAGTCATGATGGTGGTCATCATAGTTCCCCAAGGTTTTAATGTTTTTATTCCCCCTCTTCCCCAACTTTGACTAAAGGTACTCATATGCCATAAGACTAGCGGTGGGCTTACCATTGAGCCTCTCCATGGCGGGGGGGTGCGGGCTGTTAAAATTACGGAACCCACTGAAAACAAAGGAATCAAAGTGGGCTTGACCCCCTGCTGGTGAAACCCTTTAGACACTCCCAAACCCTTTCCCTTCCCTTCTCAATGGTTTGAAAGGGTGCTGGGGGTTATAGCCAGGGACCCCAAATGAAGGATTCCAAGCTGCCATTTTACTGCCCCCTTAAAAATTCCTGCTTAGTCGGGAAAAAGAAAATTTGGAGCGCTAGTATCGTAGAATAATATTAGGTCATTCACTGTATTCAGGCTATGACATACAAATTTTTCTTGCAAATCATGGAATTTTAAAAGGAATTAAGGAGGCCATTAAAACTGACAGAATCTGGGGGGCAAGTGATCTCTTCCAAGAGCGTCCTGGTGCCCATGGTGCCCCCCCAGCTCCACGCCTTCCACCCATCACCTGCCGTGATCCTCCTCTCACTGGTGACTTTCTCTTTCTACAGATTGCTCCATTGTTCCCGAATCCATGCCGCAGTACAGGACACTGAAATACGGCCTGGTCTCCGGGGTGGTGGCCTTCCGGGCCAGCCGTTTCGTGATTGTTTTTTCCCGGTTGAACTCTTTCCCAAAAAAAATTTCTAAGAAACCCCCAAGTCACTCCGAGTTTTCTTCTCCAAACAGTTTCAAACTCTGCCGCCCCTTTTGTCCGTGTCTGGTATTTCACTCACTCTATTAATGAATAGATAAGTCCTACCACAACAACCTGTGGGCAAGGGCGCTTTTCTGGAAAAGGCAGCCAAAATTTTTTTTAATCCGTGCAATCCTTTAAATTTTCAGGGGTAAATCAGAGGGGCAATGGGGGGAGATGGGGCGCAATGATCCGATTTGTGGGTTTGGGCAGGACTCCGCACTCACTGCTGAATTTTTACACTTTTTTTTTGTTTTTGGATTTTGATTGTATAAAAAATATCCCGCTTTTTTTTTTTTTTTTTTTTACAAATTGTATTCATTAATATAGTTCTGACGAATCCCCTCCCCCCAACCTCTGCACATATCACAATCTTTAAGTGCCGGGGGAAAAAACTTTAAAAGGGGGCCCCCCCACCATAATTTTTTTTGGGAAGCGATAGTTTCCCCGTGAAATAACAACCCTGCAGTCTCTCCAAAAACTCGGCTGTTCCCCTGTTTTTTCCTCCCCCGCAGCTCTTCTCCTAAAACTCTGGGTTCCTCTGTTTTTTCCCCTGCAGCCCTTTTCCTTAACTCTGTGCTGTTCCTCTTTTTTCCTCCTGCACCTCTTTTTCCTAAATCTGGCTGTTCCTCCTCCCAGCCCTTCTCCTAAACTCTGTGCTGTTCCTCTTTTTTCCCCCCCCCTGCCCTTCTCCTATAAAATCTGCGCTGTTCCCTGTTATTCCTCCTGCAGCCTCTTTTCCTATAATCTGGTGTTCCTCTGTTTTCCCCCTCCCCCTCTTCTCCTATAACTCTGTGTGTTTCCTCTGTTATTTCCCCCTGCACCCTTCTCCTATAACTCTGTGCTGTTCTCTGTTATTCCTCATCCTGCTGCCTCTCTCCTTAACTCTGTGATGTTCACTCTGTTCATCCTCTGCAGCCTCTTCTCCTATAAACTCTGTGCTGTTCCTTGTTATTCCTCCTGCAGCCTCTTCTCCTATTAAACTCCTGGGCGCTGTTCCTCTGTTATTCCTCCGGTGCACGCCTCTTCTCCTATAAATCTGAGCTGGTTCCTCTGTTATTTCCTCCTGCGCCTCTTCCTATAACTCTGGGCCTGTTCCTCTGGTTATTCCTCCTGCAGGCCTCTTCTCCTATACACTTGCGTGTTCCTCTGTTATTTCCTCCTGCAGCCTTCTCCTATAACTCTGTGCTGTTCCTCTTGTGTCTTCCTCCTACTGCAGCCTCTCTCCTATAACTCTGTGCTGTTCCTCTGTTATTCTCCTGCAGCATTCTTTCTCCTATTACTTGCGCTGTTCCTTCTGTTCTTCCTCCTCTGCAGCCTCTTCTCCTATAACTCTGTGCTGTCCTCTGATTATTCCTCCTGCAGCCTCTTCTCCCAATTAACTCTTGTGATGTTCCTCTGTTATTCCTCCTGCCAGCCTCTTCTCCTATAACTCTGTGCTGTTCTCTGTTTATTCACTCCTACAATCCTGCAGCCTATTCTCCTATAACTCTGGGATGTTCATCTGTTATTCCTCCTGCAGCCTCTTCTCCTATAACTCTGTGCTGTTTCCTCTGTTCTTCTCCTGCAGCCTATCTCCTATAACTCTGTGCTGTTTACTCCTGCAGCTCTTTCCTATAATTTCTGCGCTGTTCCTCTGTTATTATCCTGCAGCCTCTTCTCCTTTAACTCTGTGCTGTTCCTCCTCCTTGAGCTCTTCTCCTATACTCCTGTGCTGTTCCCTGTTATTTCCTCTGCAGCTCTTTCCTATAAACTCTGTGCTGTTCCTCTGGTTATTCCGTCCTCCTGCAGCCTCTTCTCCCTATAACTCTGTGCGTTCCTCCTCCTGCAGCCTCTTCTCCTATAACTCTTTGCTGTTCCTCTGTTAATCCTCCTCCTGCAGCCTCTTTCTCTATAACCTGTGCTGTTCCTCTGTTATTCCTCTGCAGCATCTTCTCATTAACTCTGCGCTGTTCCTTGTTCTCCTCCTGCAGCTCTTCTTTCCTATAACTCTGTTGTTGTTCTCTGTTATTTCTCCTGCAGCCACTTCTGATATAACTCTGTGCTGTTCCTCTATTATTCCCCTGCAGCCTCTTCTCCTATAACTCTGTGCTGTTCCTTGTTTTCCCTCCTGCTGCCTCTTCTCTATAACTCTGTGCTGTTCCTCTGTTTTCCTCCTGCACGCCTCTTCTTCCTATAACTCTGTGCTGTTCCCTATGTTCCTTCTCCTGCAAGCCTCGTCTCCTATTAACTCTGCGCTGTTCCCCTGTTAGTCCTCACAGAGCCTCGTTCTCTATAACTCTGTGCTGGTTCCCGTTTCCTCCTCCTGCAGCCTTTATCCTCTAACTCTGTGCTGTTCTCTGTTATTCCTCCTCCTGCAGCCTCTTCTCCTATAGCTCTGTGCTGTTCCTCTGTTATTCCTCCTGCAGCCTCTTATCCTATACTCTGTGCTGTTCCTTGTTATTCCTCCTGCTGCCTCTTCTCCTATAACTCTAGTGATGGTTCTCTTTATTCCTCCTCCTGCCAGCCTCTTATCCTATAACTCTGTTGCTGTTCCTCTGTTATTATCCTGCAGCCTCTTTCTCCTATAACTCTGTGATGTTCCTCAGTTCTTTCCTCCTGCAGCCTCTTCTCCTATAACTCTGTGCTGTTCCTCTGTTCTTCCTCCTCCTGCAGCCTCTCTCCTATAACTCTGTGCTGTTCCTCTGTTATTCCTCCTGAGACTCTTCTCATATAACTCTGCGCTGTTCCCGTTCCTCCTCCTGCAGCCTCTTCTCCTATAACTCTGTGCTGTTCCTCTGTTATTCCTCCTGCAGCCTCTTCTCCTATAACTCTGTGACTGTTCCTCTGTTATTCTCCTCCTGCAGCCTTCTTCTCCTATATCCTCTGTGCTGTTCCTCTGTTATTCCTTCCTGTGTCCTCTTCTCCTATAACTTGTGCTGTTCCTCGTTATTCGCTCCTGCAGCCTCTTCTCCTAAAACTTCTGTGCGTTCCTCTGTTCCTCCTACTGCAGCATCTTCTCCGATAACTCTGTTGCTGTTCCTCCTGTTATTCCTCTGCAGCCTCTTCTCCTATAAACTCATTGTCTGTTGTTCCTCTGTTATTCCTCCTGCAGCCTCTTCTCCTATAACGTCTGCGCTGTTCCTCTGTTATTCCTCCTGCAGCCTCTTCTCTATAACTCTTGCTGTTCCTCTGTTATTCCTACTCCTGCGGCCTCTTCTCCTATAACTCTGTGCGTTCCTATTGTCTATTCCCTCCTCCTGCAGCGCTCTTTTCCTATATAACTCTGTGATGTCTCTGTTATTCTCCTGCAGCCTCTTCTTCCTTAACTCTGTGCTGTTCCTCTGTTATTCCTCCTCCTGCAGCATATTCTCCTATAACTATGCAATGTTCCTCTGTTATTCTCCTGCGCATCTTCTCCTATAAACTCTGTGCTGTTCTCCTCCTGTCAGCACCTACTCCTATAACTCTGCGCTGTTCCTCTTTTATTTCATCCTGCAGCCTTCTTCTCCTATAACTCTGCGCTGTTCTCTGTTCCTCCTCCTGCAGCTCTTCTCCTATAACTCTGTTGTTCCTCTGTTATTCCTCTGGCAGCCTCTTCTCCTATAACTTCTTGTTTGCTGTTCCTCTGTTATTCATCCTGCAGCCTCTTCTCCTATAACTCTGTGCTGTTCATCTGTTATTCCTCCTGCAGCCTCTTCTCCTATAACTCTGTGCTGTTCCTCTGTTATTCCTCTGCAGCCTCTTCTCCTATAACTCTATGTCGGTCCTCTGTTTTTCTCCTCCTGCAGCCTCTTCTCCTATAACCTCTGTGCTTTTCCTCTGATACTTCATACTGCAGCCTATTCTCCTATAACTCTGCGCTGTTCCTCTGTTCTTCCTCCTGCAGCCTCTTCTCCTATAACTCCTGTGCTGTTCCTTGTTATCTCCTCCTGCAGCCTCTTCTCCTATAAATCTGTTGCTGTTCCTCTGTATTCCCCCCTGCAGCCTCTTCTGCTATAACTTCTGCTGTTCCTCTGTTATTCCCCCTGCAGCCTCTTCTCCTATAACTCGTGCTGTTCACTCTGTTATTCCTCCTGCAGCTTTCTTCTCCTTAATAACTCTGATGCTGTTCCTCTGTTTATTTCCTCCTGCGAAGCCTCTTCTCATTTAACTCTGTGCTGTTCCTCTGTTATTTCCTCCTCCTGCAGCTTTCTCCTATAACTCTGCGCTGTTCCCCTGTTTTCCTCTGCAGCCTCTTCTCCTATAACTCTGTGCTGTTCCTCTGTTATTCCTCCTGCAGCCTCTTATCCTATAACTCTGTGCTGTTCCTCTGTTCCTCCTCCTGCAGCATCTTCTCCTATTACTCTTTGCTGTTCCTCTGTTATTCCTCCTGCAGCCTATTCGCCTATAACTATGTGCTGTTCATCTGTTATCCTCTGCAGCCTCTTCTTCCTATAACTCTGCGCTGTTCCTCTGTTATTCCTCCTCCTGCAGCCTCATTCTCCTATAACTCTGTGCTGTTCCTATGTTATTCCTCCTCCTGCTGACTCTATCCCTATACTCTGCTGCTGTTACCTGTTATTCCTCCTGGCAGCCTTTCTTCCTATTACTCTGTGCTGTTCCTCTGTTATTCCTCTGCAGCCTTTCTCCTATAACTCTGTGCTGTTCCTCTGTTCCCTCCTGCAGCCTTTCTCCTATAAACTCTGTGCTTGTTCCTCTGTTCCTCTGCTGCTCTTCTCCTATAAAAATTAACTATTGTTGCTGTTCCTCTGTTATTTCCTCCTGCAGCCTCTTCTCCCTATAACTCTGTGTGTTGCCTCTGTTATTCATCGTGCAGCCTATTCTCCTATAAATATGTGCTGTTCCTCTGTTATTCCTCCTAGCAGACCTCTTTCCTATAAACTTTTTTTTTGTTTGTCTTTTGATTGCTTTTTTATTTTGTTTTTTTTTTTTGAATTACCCCCCCCCCTTCTTTTTGGTTATTTTTTTTTATGACCTCCTCCTGCAGCCTCTTCTCCTATAAAACTCTGTGCTGTTCCTCTGTTCTTACTCTGCAGCCTCTTCTCCTATAACTCTGTGCTGTTCCTCTGTTGTTGTTCCTCCTCCTGCAGCCTCTTCTCCCTATAACTTCTGTGCTGTTTTCCTCTGTTATTCCTCCTGACAGTCCTCTTCTCCTATAACTCTGTGCTTTGTTCCTCTGTTCTTACTCCTGCAGCCTTCTTTCCTATAACTCTGCGCAGTTCCTCTGTCCGTCCTCCTGCTGCCTCTTCTCCTATTCCTCTGTGCTGCTCCTCTGTTATTCCTCCTGCAGCCTCTTCTCCTATAACTCTGGCTGTTCTCTGTTTATTCATCCTGCAGCCTTTCTCCTATAATCTCTGTGCGTTCTCTGTTATTCCTCCTCCTGCAGCCTCTTCTCCTTTAACTCTGTGCTGTTCCTGTTATTCCTCCTCCTGCAGCCTCTTCTCCTATAACTCTGTTGTGTTTCCTCCTGTTCATTCCTCCTGCAGCCTTTCTCCTATAACTCTGTGGTGTTCTTTTGTTTTTCCTCCTGCAGCTCTTCTCCTATAACTCTGTTGCTGTTACTCGTTATTCCTCCTGCATCCTCTTCTCCTATAAATCTGTGCTGTTTCCTCTGTTATTCCTCCTCTGCAGCCTCCCTCCTTTTTTCTCCTATAACTCTGTGCTGTTCCTCTGTAATTCCTCCTGCAGCCTCTTCTCTATAAACTCTGTTAGCTGTTCCTCTGTTCCTCATCCATGCAGCCTCTTCTCCTATAAACTCTTTGCTGTTCCTCTGTTCCTCCTCATGCAGCCTCTTTTTCTCTATAACTCTGTTGCTGTTCCTATGTTATTCCTCCTACAGCCTCTTCTCTATAAACTCTGTGCTGTTCCTCTGTTAATACTCCTGCAGCCTCTTCTCATATAACTCTGTGCTGTTCCTCTGTTCATCCTCCTGCAGCCTCTTCGCCTATACCTCTGTGCTGTTCCTCTGTTATTCCTCCTGCAGCCTCTTCTCCTATACCTCTGTGCTGTTCCTCTGTTCCTCCTCCTGCAGCCTCTTCTCCTATAACTCTGTGCTGTTCCTCTGTACTTCCTCCTGCAGCCTCTTCCCATATACATCTGTGCTGTTCCTCTGTTATTCCTCCTGCAGCCTCTTCTCCTATAACTCTGCGCTGTTCCTCCTCCTGCAGCCTCTTCTCCTATAATCTGTGATGTTCCCCTGTATTTCGTCCTCCTGCAGCCTCTTCTCCTATAACTCTGTGCTGTTCCTCTGTTATTCCTCCTGGCAGCCTCTTCTACTAATAACTCTGTGCTGATTAATCTGTTATTCATCCTGCAGACTTCTTCTACTATAACTCTGTGCTGTGCCCTCTGTTTATTCCTCCTGCAAGACCACTACTCCTATAACTCTGTGCTGTTCCTCTGTTATTCCTCCTGCAGCCTCTTCTCCTATAACTCTGTGCTGTTCCTCTACAGACTTTGTAACTAGAATGGACATTTGACATTCAGGACTCTGGGAAAGATGGGTGCTTTTTTATTCTCTGTTTCTCTCACATAGTGATATATCCTGCAGATTATTACACCTCTGACAAAACTTTACGCTTTATCTGTTTGTGTTTACGTGGGACTGCACATGATCTCTCTCTCTGCTGCAGGACATCTGATTGCAGTCAGTGAATGGAAACTCGTCCTGCACAGTTCGCTGCCTCAGCTGCCCCTTTAACACAACAGCAGCACAAATTTATCTTCTGCGCTGAGAGTTTGTGACAATGTGTCAGTCTGAGGTTCAGGCTGTTTAGACTACACCAACCCTCGGCGGTCAGGTTTTCAGCTGCTGGATGTAGCGAGTTCCTATTCACTGACAGCAAGCAGAGATGTTCTATTAGAAAGTTGCAGAACTTGTCAGTACACTGCGCTTACGCTCTATATCCAGAAATCAGAATACTCCTGTAAATGCTGCCTGCACCCGCAGAGGGTAAACATGTTTTATTGGGCAGCCCCCCAGGGGGCGGAGCTGTGACTACCTCTCCTGAATTCCAGAAGAAGGCGGCGGGGTGTCACCCAGGACAAGATCTCATGAATGTCTGATCTCCGGGTGATCGGGCGGCGCTGGAGCTTGGGCAGGATTAGTTTCACTGGAGTTTCCCTTTAAGACAGAGCGGCTCCGCACTGGCAGCTTAGCTGTATGATCTTCCAGAAGGTATCCACCATGATAGGCTTAGATACATCCTCCAGTGTCCAGACACAAGGGGCGATGGGAATCTTACAGGAGCCGGGATTACATTACATTCTACACATAATCCAGATAGGAATCCACTGCAGGAAAAACACAGGAAATGAGTGGATGTTGTGAGTGTATCCAATATAAATGGCTTAGATAACCCCCCCCCCCCCACAGCCGCAGGAGACGGAATCACACAGGATAGGATTAGATACACAGCTCAGCAGACGGTATCACAAAGGGACAGGATTAAGATACACAGCTCAGCAGATGGTACAACAAAGGTGAGGATTAGATACATGGCTCACCCCAGATGGTATCACTCCAGGATAGGATTAGATACACGGCTAAGCAGACGGTATAAACCTCAGTATAGGATTACGATACACAGACTCAGAAGTCGGTATAACACAGGATTAGAATTACTGGAGCTTCAGCAGGACAGTATCACACAGGATAGGATTAGAATACCAGATAGCAGAACGGTATCTACAGGAAAGGATTAGAAACACAGCTCAAGCAGTCGTATAACAAAGGATAGGATTAGATACCAGCCAGCAGATGGTATCACAAAAGGAGAGGATTAGATCCATGGCTCAGCAGACAGTATCACAAGGATAGGATTAGATACAACTGCAGACGGTATCCCCAAGGTGGGGTTTTGTTTAAAACGGGATCACCCGACGGTATACACAGGATGGGATTAGTTTTCCACAGTCAGCGACGGTACCCACCAGGATAGGATTAGATAAAACAGCTCAGAAGACGGTATCACACAGGATGGGAAATCAGATACACGGTCAGCAGGAGTTTTCACACAGGATAGGTTTTGATAAACAGCCTAAAAGGGCCCGGGGGGGGGGGACAGTATCACACGGGATAAGATTAGTACAAGCTCAGCGGGCCCAGTATCACACAGGATAGGATTAGTTTCACAGATAAAGAAAGGGACGGTACCCAAAACAGGACAGGCTTGGATACGTCAGCGACGGTTCACACAGGACAGGCTTGGATACAGCATTGAACGTTACCAGGAGGAGATCCCAGGCCACGTTCTCGTAGGGGGTGGCACAGGTGTGGGAAATGGGGGAAAGTACTTGCTGTTGCTGGTCGGGTTGATTCGGGGTCTTGTCTGTCCCAGAGGAACAAAATTTTAGTAAAAAAAAAAAAATTTCTGAAAAAGGTTTCAAGGATTTCTCCATATCTACAGGACGTGGTGTTTTAAAAAAAATCCCTCCCCCCTTGTCTGCAGTTGTTCCGTTAGTTCCAGAATTTACAATTTCCCTGTAAAAAAAAAAAGCAAAAATTACCAAAAAACAATAATTCCCGGGACACACAAAGAAAGGGGGGTACCAGCATCAACCAGGAGGAGGGGCCTGGGAAGGTTATGTAGGAGGGGCCTGGGTATGTCATGTGGGAGGGGCTTGGGAAGGTTATATGGGAGGGGCCTAGAGAGGTTATATAGGAGGGGGCTGGGTATGTCAGGTGGGAGGGGCCTAGGAAGGTTATGTATGAGGGGCCTGGGTATGTCATGTGGGAAGGGCATGGGAAGGTTATATGGGAGGGGCCTGGGTATGTCATGTGGGAGGGGCTTGGGAAGGTTATATGGGAGGGGGGCCCCGGGAGGTTTTTATAGGAGGGGGTGGGTATGTAGGGGGGGGGCCTAGGAAAAGGGGAAAAGTTTGAGGGGCCGAAAGGGTTTTGTCTGGTGGGAAGGGCATGGGAAGGTTATGTAGGAGGGGCCTGGGTATGTTAAGTGGGAGGGGCTTCGGAAGGTTGTGTGTGAGGGGCCTAGAAATGTTATGTGGGAGGGGCCTTGGTGTGTAATGGGAGGGGCATGGGAAGGGGCATGGGAAGGTTATGTAGGAGGGGCCTGGGTATGTCATGTGGGGGGGGTATGGGAAAGTAATGTGTGAGGCCCTGAATGTCAAGTGGGAGGGCCTGTGAGTCAAGTGGGATGGGCTTGTGTATGTCAAGTGGGAGGGGCCTGAGTAGTCTATGTGTGTGGGCTTTGATAACGTCTGCATGGAAATGTTATTTTCCAGTGCATGAATTGTAAATTTTTTTGTTAAGTGGAATTACACTTTAAATTAGATCTGCAGAACTTGGCAGGAGGTGGGGGCCAAAACCAACCAGGAAGGCGCTGGACAGGCCTGGAATGTTTAGGGCGGGGCTTGTTCAAGACCAACCTCTTTGCTGTCCGGTGTGCTCTGCCAGCCACATGCAGCCCACGGGCCGCATGTTGTGCAGGTCTACTTTAAATTATGCTTTAACCCCTTACTGTACAATACAGTTTAGGGCCTTAGAGTGAAAGGAAGATTTCATCCTTCCTTTTGGTTTGGGGAATCCTAATGATGGAAGATGATAAAAAAGAGGCTAATGGAGAATTGATTAAGGGGCTGTGATCACTTCTGTGTTAAAGGGGTTCTCCGCACAATAATAATAATGTGATCTGTGTGCACTGGTTCCAGCACGGTGACTCTGCCTGCACAGCCCCTACTGACCAGACTGTGGTGACCCCGGGACTACACCATGAATATTATAACTGGAGGCCCCAGAATCATCATATTTCAGATCAAATTTGTCTCTTACACATAAACGTGGGGCTCAGTCTTCACGGGAACTGCAGGAAAGAGGAAGAAAGGGTTAATTCATCTAGAAATCCTACAGGGGCAAATATCCTGCCGACCTGTGGGGGGCAGCACCTTCCTATAGGAAATTATAGTCATCATGATCCAGGGTGGCGGCCTCCAAGCTGCAGCTGCTGGGAAACTACAACCCCCAGCATGAACCTGCAGACTACAACCCCCAGCATGGTCGGAGGCCGCTGCCATACACCATATGTACCAGGCCGAGAAATGGAATCGGTTACATAACTGCAGAGAGGAATTAAATGCAAATCCCACAGTAATGAGAAGGGGCCGAGGATACGGATCCCCCATAAGCCTCTGACGTCGAACACTAATGCACAGAAAATCCTATAGCGGCGATGACATAACCGAGGCAGCGCTGCCTGAGTGGGGGGGGGGGGGGGGGGGGGGGGGTGAGAAATGGAGCCGGGTTTCAACATGAAATTACCATATTTACTGGACATCAATATGAAACCTGGAATTACCGGATTTGCTGGACAAGATGAAAACTGAAATGACCATATTTACTGGGCAGCAACATGATGTTCAATAAATCCGGTAATTCCAGGTTCCATGTTGATGTCCAGTAAATATGGTAATTTCAGGTTCCATGTTGATGTCCAGTAAATACGGTAATTCCAGGTTTCAACATGAAATTACCGTATTCACTAGACAAAATGAAAACTGAAATTACCGTATTTACTGGACAACAACACGGAACTTTAAATTACCGTAATTATTGAACAGCAACATGAAATTACCGTATTTACTGGACAACAACACGGAACTTTAAATTACCGTAATTATTGAACAGCAACATGAAATTACCGTATTTACTGGATAATATGAAACCTGAAATTACCGTACTTATTGGACATCAACATGAAATTACCATATTTACTGGCATCAATATGGAACCTGAAATTACCAAATTTACTGCGCATCAACATGAAATGACCATATCTATTGGATAACAACATGGAAACTGAAATTACCGTATTTATTGGACATTAACATAGAAACTAAAATTAACATAGGGACATACTAAAAGGCATGAACAAAAAGAATGAACAAAAAGAATGAACATTATTACTAAGTAATAAAGTGCCATGGAGAAGTAAAGAAGGTTTCAGGGGCTAAATAAAAGATTGAATAAATAGAATACAAGATAAGTTTATAGTGGAATGAACAATTATATCATAGAAACAGGTGCCTAGCACTTTACCTGTGCATGATAGGTGGGGAATGAACATGATATATAGGCAGTTTAGAGTGAAATGAACACATATTCCATAGAAACAGGTGCCTAGCACTTTACCTGTGCATGATAGGTGGGGAATGAACAGGATATATAGGCAGTTTAGAGTGAAATGAACACATATTCCACCTAAACAGATGCCGAGCAACGTGCTAGATACCTGTTTCTATGGAATAGCTGTACATTTCACTCTAAACTGCCTATATATCATGTTCATTCCCCACCTATCATGCACAGGTAAAGTGCTAGACACCTGTTTCTATGGAATATGTGTTCATTTCACTCTAAACTGCCTATATATCCTGTTCATTCCCCACCTATCATGCACAGGTAAAGTGCTAGACACCTGTTTCTATGGAATATGTGTTCATTTCAATTTAAACGGCCTATATATCCTGTTCATTCCCCACCTATCATTAATAGGTAAAGTGCTTGCACCTGTTTCTATGGAATATGTGTTCGTTACACGCTATGCGTCCTATATATCCTGTTCCTCCCCCCCCTATCATGCACAGGTAACATGCTAGACACATGTTTCTCTGGAACAGGTGTACATTTCACTCCAAACTGCCTATAGATCATGTTCATTCCCCACCTATCATTAACAGGTAAAGTGCTAGGCACCTGTTTCCATGGAAGATGTGTTCGTTACACGCGATGCTTCCTATATATCCTGCTCATTCCCCACCTATCATGCACCGGTAAAGTGCTAGGCACCTGTTTCTATGGAATGTGTTCATTTTAATATACACTCATCTTATATTCTATTTATTAAATCGTTATTTAGCCCTTAAAACCTTCTTTACCTCTCCTTAGCTCTTTACTACTTAGTAATAATGTTCATTCTTTTTGTTCATTCTTTTTGTTCATACCTTTTAGTCTGTCCCATTAACATATTTAGGGTGTTTTCAAACTACGTATTTGTGGGGCGCACTGCAATGTACACCCTGCAAATACGCTAAAATCATAGCTCTCTAAAAGGGAATGGAGGCCAGGCCATACTGCTGTTGAGAGTATGCACTGGGCAGCACGTACATTCAACAGTAGGTGTTTGCAGCGTGTGCAGGTGATACGCTGCATGAACTCAACCTTATTGAACATCACCATTGGACCTAAAATTTCCGTATTTATTAGCGTATAAAGAAAGATGACACTAAAACGTTTTGGCGCCTTCACTCACCGTTTAGTTCGGCACCTGATAGATTCACATAATCCTGCACCTTATCTGCAACAGTAACACATAGTAACAGTATTAATACAGAATCCCATAGCACAGACATAGGAGTATATACCTATATATACACTATAGACTACAAGGTTGTATGTAATAAAAGTTATTATGTACATAAATAATATATGAATATCGGACTGACCCATGTTCACGTAAGACCCCTGGCGAGCGCCGCTCCCTGCAGAAATGATAATACCAGAGTCAGTCTGGATTTTATATTCCGCCTCTAGGAAGACGTCGTATTCTTACATAATTTCCCCCCAAAAATTAAAAAGATATTCCAAAGCCGATCAATTTTCAGCTCGTCCTTCAAGTGACCTTCTGAATTCTCAGATTTGGTTTAATAATAATTATAATAATTTTAGGTATCCCTTGGAAAGACATTGTTACATAATATCACAACCTGCAGCCACCACTAGGGGGAGCTCTCTGTATACAGGTTTATCATTGAGCTTGTATACGGCAAGGTGCCCTCTATATACAGTCAGATCGTGCAACCACCAATAAGGGGAGCTCCCTGTATACAGTTTATTATGATGCTTGTATATAGCAAGGAGCGCCCCCTATATACAGTCATATCCTGTAGCCACCACTAGGGGGAGCTCCCTGTATCCAGGTTTATCACTGAGCTTGCATACAGCAAGGAGCGCCCCCTATATAGTCAGATCCTGCAGCCACCCATTTATTAATGCAAGGTGTGACTACAGTTAGAACACATCGCTCTGCATGAGAGCTGTATACACAAAATAATAAATCATAATCAGGACTATGGGAAAGTCGCATTTTTAGTTGCATTAGACACAGCAGAAGGAAGGCGGCGGCGCTCGTGTCCACTTCTGTTACCATTCATGGATTTCCGAGATTTCGCAGGAGTCTGTCCTTCCCTGAAAGAACAAAATGAAATAAAATACAGTGAATTTTCTAGTATATAACGCATCAATATTCCCCTCCCCAAATATTAAGGGCTATTAATGTCCTGACACATGTCCCGCCTGTGGTCAACGCACACACGGACAACGGTCAGATCAACCATGACAAGGTCAACGCACGCAGCCAGACAACGGCAATGAAGGCCGTACAACGGCCAAGGAACGCGGCTGCAAACGGTCAGATCAACCCTACAAAGGTCAAAGCACACGCTGTGACAACGTCAGACGCACGCGGCCACAACAACGGTCAGACGCACGCAACCATGACTACGGCAGATGAACGGGCCGTGACAACGGTCAGACGGAACGCGGCTGCGACAACGGTCAGACTCAACCCATGACAATGGTCAGACGCACACGGCTGTGACAACGGTCAGACGCACGCGGCCACAACGGTTTTCAACGCACGCAACCATAGACATACGGTCATGCATGCAACGTCCTGGCCTGACAATGGTCAGACGGAATGCGGCCGTGACAACGGTCAGACGGAATGCAGCCATGACAACGGTCAGATGCATGCAGCCATGACAACGGTCAGATGCATGCAGCCATGACAACGGTCAGATGCACACGGCCATGACAACGGTCAGATGCACACAGCCATGACAACGGTCAGATGCACACAGCGATGACAACGGTCAGACGCACGTGGCCATAACAGCGGTCAGATGCATGCGGCCATGACAACGGTCAGATGGAATGTGCACATGACAATGGTCAGATGCACACAGCCATGACAAGGGTCAGACGCACACAGCCATGGCAACGGTCAGACGCACACAGCCATGGCAACGGTCAGATGCACGCGGCCATGGCAACGGTCAGACGCACGCAGCCATGACAACGGTCAGATGCACAGCGGCCAGTGACAACGGTCAGACGCACCGGCGAGACACGTCAGACAACTGACAACGGTCAGACGCAGGCAGCCATGACAACGGTCAGACGCACACAGCCATGACAACGGTCAGACGCACACAGCCATGACAACGGTCAGACGCACACAGCCATGACAACGGTCAGACGCACGCGGCCATGACAACGGTCAGACGCACACAGCCATGACAACGGTCAGACTCAGGCAGCCATGGCAAAGGTCAGACGCACACAGCCATGACAACGGTCAGACGCACACAGCCATGACAACGGTCAGACGCACACAGCCATGACAACGGTCAGACGCACACAGCCATGACAACGGTCAGACTCAGGCAGCCATGACAACGGTCAGACGCACACGGCCGTGGCAACTGAAACAGATTTGTGACGGTGGTAATATTCCTCTATAGAGGATGGATAATTTTTCGGGGTCATCTCATCTCTATTTGTTCCCACCATTGACCCTTACAAAGGACAAAAAGAGTAGCTCACCCATGTGCCGGCTGCGGTGGGGTCAGGTCCTGAGCTGTAGAGGAAGTTGTGTGTTAGGATATGTTTCCACGGCATAATTGCAGCGCGCATTTTGCCGCATATTTGCTATTTAATACAGCCGAAAATCGCGCTGCAATTACGCCACTATTTAGTGTCACTTCTATTATAACATATTACAGATGCCCCCCCCCCCCCCACGCTGTTTATATTATATCACACCAACTATGGTCGGTAAAATGTATCAGTGCAGCTAATATGTCGCTCATTCACAAGACCTGTCACCTGCTGACTGGCTTCTTTTTATTATTATTATAGATTTTAAAGCGCCATTGATTCCAGGGCGCTGTACATTCGAGGGGGTTACATACATTACATAAGTCAAACGAATACAGTGATAAGGGATAATGACAATTGGCATGACAGAGGGAGAGAGGACCATACCCGCGAGGGCTTACAATCTACAAGGAGGGGGAAAGAGACAGGAGGTGAGGGGCAGACATGTCTGTGGAGGAAGTAGTGACAAGGTTAGTGAAGCTTATAGGCAAGCCTGAAGAAATGGGTTTTCAGGTTGCTTTTGAAGCTTGTGAAAGTGGAGGAGAGTCTGATGTGTTGGGGCAGTGTGTTCCAGAGTGTGGGTGTAGCACGGGAGAAGTCTTGGAGACGGTTGTGTGAGGAGCTGATAAGGGGAGAGCAGAGGAGAAGGTCCTGTGAGGAGCGGAGAGTGCGTGGGGGGAGATATTTGGAAATTAGGGCAGAGATGTATGGAGGGGAGAGGTCATGGAGAGCCTTGTAGGTCATGGTTAGTAGCTTGAAATGAATTCTTGTTTCAAGTCCTTACTATTTTAAGATCTCTGCTTGCTGTCAGTCAACAGGATGTTCTGGATTATATTGACTACCCGCCCTGCCCTAATAATTCCCATCATGGGAGCGCTGCAACGTCTCAGTTCTTCAGCTTCCTAATGTACATTGGGCCTCATCTATCAAACGTGTTTAACAGTAAAACTCTCTGTGACCCACAGTAACCAATCAAAACCCAGCTTTCATTTCTTTGTTGCCTATAGCAACCAGTCAGAGCTTGGCATTCATTTCTTTGTTGCCCATAGCAACCAGAACTCAACTTTCTTTATTGCACACTGCAAACAATCAAAACCCAACTTTAATTTCTTTGCTGCCCAGAGCAACCAATCAAAGCACAACATTCTTTTTTCCACAGCATTAGAAGAAATGAAAGCCGAGCTGTGATTGGTTGATATAGGCAACAAAGAAATGAAAGCTGAGCTCTGATTGGTTGCTATGGGCAACAAAGAAATGAAAGCTGAGCGCTGATTGGTTGCTATGGGCAACAAAGAAATGAAAGCTGAGCGCTGATTGGTTGCTGTGGGCAACAAAGACATGAAAGCTGAGCGCTGATTGGTTGCTATGGGCAACAAATTATAAAGCGAGCTAAATGTGCATAGGACAAAGAATGAAGCCAAGCTCGGATTGGTTGCTATAGGCAACAAAGAAATGAAAGCCAAGCTCGGATTGGTTGCTATAGGCAACAGAGAAATGAAAGCTTAGGTGTGATTGGTTGCGATAGGCAACAAAGCAATGAAACCTGAGGTCCGATTGGTTGCTATAGGCAACAAAGAAATGAAAGTCAAGCTCACATTGGTTGCTATAGGCAACAAAGAAATTAAAGATGAGCTCTGATTGGTTGCTATAGGCAACAAAAAAGTGAAAGCCGAGCTCGGATTCGTTGCTATGGGCTCTGATTGGTTGCTTTGGGGAACAGAGACAGTCCTCTGTGTGTTTCAGTCCATATTTTGGATCTCTGCTTTATCTCAGTGAATGAAAACCATTACATCCAGAGGCATAAAAGCAGTATTGATCATATCCAGCTCTCACAGCTGAACGATTCGAAACAGTGTGCAGTTATCACCGACCCCCCCAGCTCAGTGAGGGAGCCCGCCCTATGATCCCCATCACATTATTCCTAGTGGGACTTAAAGGGATTGTCCAGTAGAAGAAAAACATGTCTGATTTTGTCCAGAAACAGCGCCACCTCTGCCCACAGGTTGTGTGTGGTACTGCAGCTCAGCCCTATTCACTTCAATGATGTTCAGCTGCAATACCGCACCCATCCTGCAGACAGGGAGGGGCGCTGTTTATGGAAGGAATCAGCCGTGTTTTTCTAATCCAATCTTTAATGAGGTTTTCCAGCCTCCAGATATGGACACAAATGCTTGTGTTCACTGACAGCAAGCAGAGGTGAGGAACTGACAAACTTTTTTATCATACTTTATCTGTTCATAAAACTGTATCAGCCCTTTCTGAACTCCTGAGAATATTCACCTGCTGCTGAGAACTGACAAAACCGAACCCGCAGAGCGAGGGGTGAGGGGCGCGGGGGTGAGGTCGGGTTTCCTGTTGCATAGAAATATGTTAGAACTCTAACCTGAATTCCCAGAATGCAGTGCTGGTTACTATTAGTTATATGCAGAGCCTTATGCCGTAGTTCAGGGTGCAGGGGAAGTATATATGTACTCCAACTGTCTACAGGTGTCACCCAGAATCTTAAAGGGCTTGTCTAGTTTTAGTAAAAAAATAAATACATTTAAAAAAAATCAAGTCTTTCTCACAGCTGAGGTTTTGTTGCAATGTATCAGTATTGTTAACCGCTCTTGGTCCTGACTCCTGATACATTGTAACATACCCATAAGCTGTGAAGCGTATTAGCCTGAAATGGGTTTTCAGCCTCAGTATTTCGTTCACTGACAGAAAGCAGAGATCTTGAGCCCTTTATAACTGATTGCACAGAAGTCGTTGCAAACAAACAAACAAAAAGTTGCATAAATTGTTCCCAGAAGCCGTCTGCAGGGTCTGGGGACCTGCTATCTGGAGGCGCCGGATGCTTATCCCCAGCAGCAATCCCATAGTAGACACTATAAGAACAGAGAAGGTGGGGGGGGGTGGGGGGGGGAGGGGGGGGGGAGAAAAACAAAACAAAACCAGGGGAGGCGCTCTTGGTGCAGTAGATAAGGGAAATATTTGTAGAGGAACCGTATATCAGCTGTGCTCTCATCTTATAGTGTTGTACAGATCTGGTATAATACACTTATTAACAGCCTCCGGTAGTTGTACAGTCCAGTTGGCCTCCCGAAAAAGAATTCCTCTGATTTTTGGTCAGAATTCCCTCATAGAACTATACAAAAGTCTGGGCTCTAGGTCTCATAGGACAGGGGGCTCTATGGAGCCACTGATGTTCCCATAGATGTCAGCCACAGATGTCCCCATAATTGTCCTTGTAGATCCCAACCACTGATGTCAGCCATAGATGTCAGCCATAGATGTCCCCATAGATGCCAGCCATAGATGTCCCTATAGATGGCAACTACTGATGTCCCCATATATGGCAAATACTGATGTCCTCATAGATGTCAGACATAGATGTTCCCATAATTGTCCTCATAGATCCCAACCACTGATGTCAGCCATAGATGTCAGCCATATATGTCCCCATAGATGTCGCCATAGATGCCACCCATAGATGAATCCATAGATGTCCCAATAGATGGCAACTACTGATGACCCCATATATGCAAAAGACTGATGTCCACATAGATGTCAGACATAGATGTTTCCATAGATGTCTCCATAGATGGCAACTACTGATGTCCCTATAGATGTCAGCCATAGATGTTTCCATAGATGTCCCTATAGATGGCAACTACTGATGTCCCCATAGATGGCAACCACTGATGTCCCCATAGATGTCAGCCATAGATGTCCCTATAGACGGCAACTACTGATGTCCCCATAGATGGCAACTACTGATGTCCTCACAGATGTCAGACATAGATTTTTCCATAGATGTCCCCATAGATGGCAACTACTGATGTCCCCATAGATGGCAGACATAGATGTCCCCATAGATGCCAACCACTGATGTCCCCATATATGTCCCCATAGATGCCAACCACTGATGTCCCCATAGATGCCAACCACTGATGTCCCTATAGATGTCCCCATAGATGCAACCATAGATGCCAACCACTGATGTCCTCATATATGTCACCACAGATGCCAACCACTGATGTCCCCATATATGTCCCTAGATGCCAACCACTGATGTCCCTTGAGATGTCCCCATAGATGCAACCATAGATGCAAACCACTGATGTACCCATAGAGGTCCCCATAGATGCTAACCACTGATGACCCCATAGATGCCAACTACTGATGTCCCAATAGATGTCCCCATAGATGCCCCCAAGTGTAATGTATAGAAGCCCCATAGCTGATTTGTGTCCTGATGTTTCATCATTTGGTCCCTCCAAGGTGACCGGACCCCCGGTGTGTTCTGCTGTGTGGGATATTATATCCTGAACCCTGAAAGCAGAGACCCTCCAGTGTTCAGTTTGTCCAGGATTCGGTACCTTGGGTGGTGAAGCAATAGGGTCCAACCATCATGATGATGACTGCTGTTCTTACCTGAAGATAGCTGGTTCCTTCTAAGAAGCACCGTAACCGAGAACTGATTTTCTTCAGAATCTTCATTGTTTTCTCCTACAAATGAGAGAAAAATAGATATTTTAATCAATTTAAAGGGCAGCGTCACATTTTTCATTTATTGAGAGCCTACCCGGCCCATCTTGATTGACAGGTCTCTTCCTTCTTGTGTATAGGGATATAAATGTCAATCAAACCCAACAGAGTGCGGAGGACCCATGTGACTTCCCTCTATTTTTGCAGTGTATTGTACTATGTACAAATGGTCTCATGTTTCCCGCTGCCATCAGGAAGGAGTATTTTTGTTAAAACCAATGTTCCTGGGAAACTATTCTTTTTTTAGAATTTTTAGCAAGATTTTTATTATTCAATTAAAAATTACAGAAAAAAATATTGCCCGTCTCTAGCTGTGGGAGAAAATGTAACGGGTTGCGCCGCGGTCCGGGCCACGGACCGCGGTCGCACCCGCGTTCCCCATAACGGGTCCCCGGCGTGGACGGGGGGCGCCGCGGGCCGCACGGCCGGCCGCGGCGCCACCCGTTCCATCCACTCACCTGGCCTCGCTCCCGTCCGGTCCTCGTCCCCTGCCGGCCGGAATGCGCATGCGCGCCCCCTAGCGCGCGCGCTCGTCCTTGTGAATTTAAAGGGACAGTGCGCCGGTAATTGGGTAATTACCGGGCGCTGTTCCTATATAAGTGTTGCACCCACGTCACTTCCCTGCTGGATCTATGTTGCCCCGAGCCTTAGAGAAAGCGTTCCTTAAAGTGTATTCCTGCTTTACCGTGTACCAGACCTCTCGCTACGTTTCCCGACTCCGAACCTCTGCCGCCTGCCCTGACCTTCTGCCTGTCCACGACCACGAACCATTGCCGCCTGCCCTGACCTTCTGCCTGCCCACGACTACGATTCTCGGACTACGTTTCTGTACCGCGCTGCACCTCGGCCGCCACCGCAAGCAAGTCACGTCAGGGGGGACGACCTGGTAGCCTCACGCTGCAGCAAAA
>JAODAL010030293.1:0-50182 GCA_025379985.1 Phyllomedusa bahiana | reverse complement strand
TTGCCACCTGAGCTCTCAGCTTTTTTTTTTCCAGCTGTCGCCACATGACTTTATCAGGCTACATTCCCGCTTGAGTTTTTTGGTCAGTTTTCCCTTTTAAAGTCCCCGGGGGAATTTTATATTTGAAGGGGATTTTAAGAGCGGCGGCATTTTTCCTGCGTGTAATACTAAAACACAACTTGGGTATGAAAAACCAAAACCAAGCCCCCTTTCTGCTATGTAAGCTTGGCAAAACGTTCTACAGCCCCCTGCAGGTTTCTGTGCAGGCTGGAAATAGCTGCTTTTTAACGCGTTTCGTGCGTAGTAACTCGGAACGAAAAAAATTTTGTGGGAAAAATTTGGGGGAAGGAAGTGCCGAATCAAATTTTTTTGAAAAATTTCCCCCATCTCTAATAATGATAAATGTTATAAAATGTAATTTTTTTAAATTTAATAAAAAATTTGTGATCATATAAAATTTATATAAAACTATAAAATGTCCCAAAATATAGAAATATCTCCTAAAAAATTTTCAAAATTAAAGTTTCTTAAATAATTTTTTTTTTAAAATAACCCAAAAATTATGTTGTTTCAGATTCTTTATTTAAATTTTTTTAACTTTAAATTTTTGGGAAATTTAGTTTTGCTTTTCTCCCCTTTTCCCTTCTACATACGAAAGAGCCAACACAGTACAGCCCTTCCCGGGGACCTGTGGTCCTCCAAGCAGGATCACTCCCATTTTTTCCCTATTCCTGACATCCCTATTCTAATGATGTCTAAGTTTTTAAAACCCTTTAAAAGGGGGTTTTAAATGTTTCAAAAATGGTCTTCAAAATAAGGGGCAGTGAAAAAAAAGCAACTTTGAAATTGGTTTGTATTAGCAAAGTTTGCCTTTTCTTGCCCCTTATCTTGTGTTTTTTTTTTACACTGTTATCCGTGGGGGTCTAATCCCTCCTCCTTGAAATTTTCACTAGTGAGGCTCATTTAAAATTTCTGTACAGCCCCTGGGTCCATTCAGGGAGCTGGGGGGTTTTTTGGACTCAGAGTTAGGGGCCCGAAAGCATTTTCTTTTTCCCACACCTAGCAGAAAAAGCCCTGCAGCAGATTTTACAATGAGAAAAAATGACATTTTTTTTGCCCCTTGTGCCAAACTCTTTGCAAAACACACAGACCCTGTGCCGTTTTAGAAAGCGGGAATTTACATCCCACCCTTGTGAGAGTTTCATTTGCTCGTTTAGATTGAATGACCCTGTGGTAGGGTTTTAAACACTCTTATAAAATAAGACTGCAAAAGGAGAGACACGTGATATGTGGACTCAGAGGGGGGGGGGGGGGGGGGGGTTCTCGGGGGCCAGCAGTGAAGGAGGGATGATGTCACCCCAGCGGGGGGAGGGGAAAAAAAACGCCCCTGCATTCACAGAGCTGGGAAGCTAAGAGCAGTGTAAAATCGGGCCGAAGTAAGGAAGCATGTTAGGGCATTAAATTATGCACCTTTAAATTCCGTAAAGGGGCCCCTAACCCATAGGCGAGGCCCCATCGAAATTTACACACAATTTATGAACGCACAAAAACCACTTTCTTTCATTAGGCGTATTATTCACTGAAATCGAGACTGAAATTTATTGACACGGGCCCTTTCCCTTTTTACATGTGCCCCTTTTTGTTCCTCCTGCCCTACAAATTGCCCTGCCACCCCCTTTTGGGGTCCTTTTAAGGGCCCCCGGTTGGGGGTAGACAAAGAATGAATGAGGCCCAGTATTTTTTTTTTTTGACAAGGCCCTTTACCATTATAAGCCCAAAGTCCCTTATAAACCCCCAATATTTAAATCAATATTACAGATCTTTTATAAATCTACACAATGTACTTTACAACTATTCTGAAACTTGCACAGAAAATCTGATTGGGAAACAATATTTTGCACAGTTTAGTCCAAGAGACAGGAGCATATTAATCCATGCAATATCCTGCTTCCTGTTTCATGAACAAAATATTTTCCTGTCTCTGCTGACATAACTTTCTGACATTTATTGCTATCAGTGGACTTTGTTAGATAGATGAAAATAATAATAATAATAATCTGCTGAGGAATCTAAAATGTGAATACTTACTCCTCTGTGACAAGCATGGATGTAGATGGGACAAACATTTAGTTAAAAAGGACCCAAAATTTTCCCCGGAACATTTTTTTTCTCTAAAAAAATTTTTATAAACTCAAAAATTATTGTTTTTTTTTGTAAAAAAGGGAAAGGGGGAAAAGGGGGGTTTTTCCCATTTTTTAAGGGGAAAGCTTTATTGTTGTTTTGCTTAGATTTTATGTTTCTTTATTTTTGTTTGCCTTTTGCCAGGCTTATTTGACGGGGAGAAAACAGTTGAATTGCAGTTTTTTTAAATTTTCCCAAAGGTTTTCCCCATTAAAAGGGGTTTTAAACCCGGGATTTTCCTGAAATTGTACAAATAAATTAACAACTAAGGGGGGGAAATGTTTTTGAAAAACTGAAAAGGGTTTTTAAAGGACTTTCTTTGTTCCCCTTTAAAAAAACCCAATCAAAAGCTCCCCTTTTTTTTTCAGGCATATAGAAATAAAAGGGGACCCTCTTTGGTCAACAAAAAAAGTCTTGGGTTTTTCCTTAGTTATTTTTCATACATGGGGCCCTTTAAAAGGAGTTTCTATTTTTCATATTTTTAAAATATTTTGTAAGGCTAAAAAAAGACAAGTCTTTCCTTAGTTCACCCTGTTGGGGCAAAGGGTGTTTGACCCCAGGGGAAAGGAAAAAAACCCCCAATTTGAGGTAGAACCAAATTTGCCCTTAAATTTTTAGGGAAAAAAATTTCCTGACCCCAAATCTGGCTTCCAAAAAATTTTCCCCCTGGTTTCAATGCCCTCCCCTGAACCCTTAGTCCCCTATAACTTGTTATATTATTAGCTCCAGAAAGCATCCAAACCCTTTTTGAACTCGGTTTATTAAATTCCCCCATGACCGGGGTTTCCCTTGGCGGGAGAATTCCTTAGTCTCACGGGTTTCTTACAGAAAAAAGGAATCCCTTTCTAGGGTTTATTGTAGAAAACTTTTTTTCCTCAAAAAGTATAGGATGCCCCTTGTTTTTGATACCCCCCTTGGGGGTATAAAAAAAATTTTGGGGAGAGATCTCTTTATTGACCTTTGTTGTATTTAAACATATTTTTTAATGCCCCCCCGAACCCTTCGTTTTTTTAACCAAAAAAAAACCCAAATCTTAAAATTTTTTCCTGTTTTAATGCAGTCCACCCAAGTCCTTTTATTATTTTTGTTGCCCGCCTTTTTACCTGTTCCCGCTCTACAATGTCTTTCCTGTGCACTGGTGCCCAAAACTGTACCCAATTTTTCCATGTGTGGGCTAAAACCTGTGAAATTTTATAATGGGGGGAATAATGTTTCATCATGGGAAACTATGCCCCCTTTTTAAAGCACCCCCTGATCCTATTTGCTTTGGTGTGCTGCCCGACAAATGGCTGCTTTCAATTTAAATTTAATGTCCACCAGGTTTCCCAAGTCCTTTTCCATGTCACTTTTACCCAGGGTTTTTTTTTTTTTAACATTAATTTATGTAAATTTGGGTTTCTCTTCCCTTTTGCCCTAACCCTTTCATTTATTTTGGGGTTAAACCTCATCTGCCCTTTCCCTGCCCAGGCCCCCAATTTTCCAGATCCTTTGTAATAACATTTATCCTCTATTTTGTTGATTACTTTACAGAGCTTAGTTCGTCTTTCAAAGATCGAATTTACTGTGTATTTTCCCCGTTAAGATAATTTTAAAGAAAATGTTAAAAAGGATGGGCCCCAAACTGACCCCCTTTTGGTCCCCACTAGTAACAGCGGAAACCAGTCTGAGTATGTTTCCCTTAAATTTCTCCCCTTTTTTTTTTATAGTGGACCCGTTACTTACCCAATTGGCCCCACATTTTCCCCCCAAACCCAAACTTCTCATTTTTTTTACCCAAAAATTTTTTTGGGGGCCCCCGTTTTCAAATGCTTTAGAAAAAATTTTTTTAGATTTAAAGAAAACCGTGCCTACCCCCCATCCAGGGCTAGCATGACTTCCCCATAGAAGCTGATGGAATTTGTCTGACAGGGGCCGATCCTTCATGTCCCCCTGCTGGAAAAGGGTTTATACATTTATTTTTAGTGAGATACTCCAGGATAGCCTTTTTGAGAAAACCCTTTAAAAAAAATTTTTTCCCCAACAGAGGTTAAGCTTACTGGCCTATAGTTTCCCCGGATCACTTTTTGACCCCTTTTTGAATATTGGCACCACATTTGCTAGCGCCATCCTTTGGGAAAATACCCCGTTATTAGACAGTCCCCTGATATTAAGAATAGGGGGGCCCTTTTTAGGTTTCAATACAAGCTTTCAGGGGCCCGTCCCGTGACCTGATTGTTGAATTGAGGGGGTGCTTCTTGGTCTGCTCTTCTGCTCCCTTTTTCCCCCCTCCCCCCAGCCCCCAGGCGCTCCTTTAATTTTATACAGCTAGGGGGGGGGGGTTTGTGCCCGATTTTAACCCCGTGTGGCCTGGGCCCAGGGGCTGTTGAGGAGAGGGTGATCTTGAGTGTTTTTAGAGGTCTGTGAAGCTGCTTTTGTATGCTAATTTGCAGAGGGGGTGCATGGTTCCCATATCCCCCGCTTTGCTTACAAGTTCCACATCTCCAGCAAAAAACAAACCCCCTCAGAAAAAGACCAGGGCAGCTGGGAAGTGGTTTTCTTTTGTGTCACTATACAGCCACGCATGAAGTATTCACAAGCCCCCCCTGATTGGGTATAGGGATTTTTAAAGTTTTCGGGTTTCCCCAAGGGCCCCAAAACTGATTTTTTGTAAAAACACGGGTTACGGGGTCACATCTATTTATCAGCCCCAATCTCTGCTTTCCTCAAAACTGTGTTTGAGAGCAGGAGGAAGCAGGCACACACGGGTTAATCCAAAAAGGGAGCAACGGACACCAAAAAACCCCGAGTCCTCCTTCCCCCTTTCCCCCCACTACTGAAGCTTTTTGTGCTGGTGGGGCCCCTATGTCTGCCCTGTTTTTTTGAAAGGGGGAAAGGTCATCAGGGCCTGACAGCCCGTAAGATAAGGATCAAACAGGTCAGCGCTATAGGGAAATTTTAGAAGCTGATGCACCCTACCCAACAGGGCTAACTCAAAATCGTAGGCTTTTTAATGAACCTTTTATTGCAAAACTGTTGTTTTTTAAAAAAAATTTTTTAAATTTAAACCCAATCATGTAAGGAAAACAAACCCCCCTTTAAGTATTAACATTCTTTTTATCCTTTTTAAGTCTAATGCTATCAGCACTGATCAGAAAGTGTTAAATAATAGCCTTAACTTTAGTGGCCAATGTCAGGAAGCTGCTGCCAAGTAAAATATAATCATGGGATGCATCAGAAGAGGTATAGATGCTCATGACAAAATATATAGTCATGCCTCTATACCCATAACTGATGAGGTCGCACATGGAATATTGTGTGCAGTTTTGGGTGCTGGCGTGTAAAAAGAAGGTAACTGAGCAATGGGGGGCATACAGTACCAAGACAGATTATTGAATTTTGGTTGATTGAGATAAGGATCGCTTATGGGGGAATAAATTTTGATGTACAAATATTTGACTAGACAGTGCAGAGATTTAGTGACCCAGGCCTGTGTTACAGTTAGTAGGAATCTTCCTTCTATTTCATCTTCTCCTTCCTCCTAGTTTGTTTGGGGTGCTTGTATAGCAACTGCTTCACATCTGATATATCAGAGCAGCTCATCTGGCCAAGCTGCGCAGCTTTGGCTTGTTAGGGTGTAGTTGCTAATTGCTAGCCTCTCTATAAAGTTCCATGATTTTAGCAGCATGGTGCAGATTATGGGCGACATGTATGATCATCGGCGAATCGGAGTGCCCGTTTTCACGTTTTTTTTCCGTGAAAGCTGCGGCTGATTTATTTCGGCGCCCGAATTGCGCTCATACATGCGGTGTAAAGTTCCCTGCGCCTCGCCAGGGTGTGAGGGCAGGTTGCGGGGAAATATTAGGACGCAGAAAGAGGAAGAATTGCACTAACAGTATTAAGTTCTAGAAAGGCTGGAAATCCGGAAACAATTCATTTAAGCATGTTAGGGACATAGCATAAAAGAGTTGTCTTTAAAATTAATGTGTATAAGATAACATATCAAAGTTGAATAGAATCCGTTTTAATGTATAGAAAAAGTTGATCATTTAAACTGAAAGCAAATATATATAAGATCTGAAACGAAAGAAATATCAGCTAGAAAATTTTATTATTAAAATGAAAAAATTAAGATGTATTTTTTCTTCTTTCACCTTTTATTCTATTAAATATCTACAGCAAGAGCAAGCCACATACACCTATTGTGGGACCTGTGGTCATTCCAAGCAGGACTTTCCATGTTCCCAGGGTTAGTTTGGGCGTATTTACAGGACGTATTTACGTCCGCAAAAATACATCACCCACTCAGCCTAAAATAATGATCATTAGATTAGAATGCTACCAATGGGAAATTACCGGAAGGTATTTCCCATTTGGTAGCAATTCTAACGCTAATTGTTCAGTATTTTTGGCTGAGTTGGTGATGTTTTTGCGGACGTAATTAAGCCCGAATCTAAGCCTGGGAACATAGAAATCCTGCTTGGAGGACCACTGGTCGCCCAGCAAGAAGGTTTGCTGTGATGGCTCTTGCTGTAGATATGTAATAGAATAAAATGTGAAAGAAGATAAAATACATCTTAATTTTGTATAAAAAAAAATTGTTTACTTCAGTACAACATCAGCATTGGCTTATTTAACCCCTTAAGGACCAGGCGTTTTTTTTTTTTGTGTCACGTTAGTTTTTCCCTCCCCTGCTTCTGAAAGCCTAACTTCTTTATTTTTCCACATACATAGACACTGAGGGCTTTTATTTTGCGGAACAAGATGTAATTTCTTCTAATGGTGTTATTCACTATTACTATAGTATATACTGGTAAACCGCAAAAAATATTCCAAGTGGACAAATTGTGAAAAAAATTGTATTTTCGCCATGTTGCGGGGGTTTTGCTGTTACGTCGTTCAATCTTCGAGTAAATTATAATGTGTTATCTGTATCTTCTGGTTGTTATGAAGCCGGCAATACCAAACATGTAGGGTTTCGTTATGTTTTGGTACTGTAAAAAAAATTCCAAACATTTTCACTTTTGAAATTTGCTCACCAGGAGCCATTTTGTGGACCATACTTTTTTGTAATAAAAACCTACGGACATCCAGTGAGGAGAATTTTTTGAGGGCTGAAGCGTTCTTTTTATCGCTATCGTTTGGAATTGCATGCGACTTTTTTGATCATTTTTATTCATTTTTGGAACTGACGTAAAATGACCATAATACAACGCAATTTTGGCGTTTGGAATTTTTTTTTCTTCTACAGGTGTTTCAGTGTATGGGATAATGATGTTACATTTTCTTAGTCGAACCTTGTTTCGGACGTGTCTGATACCAAAATATGTGTACTTTTTTATTATTTTTATGTTTTATCTTGTAAAATGGGGGAAAGGGGGGTGATTTGAACTTTAATACTTTTTTTTTTTGTACTTTAAAAACTGTATTTTTGTTTTTTTTTACTGTACATGAGGCCACCATATGGTACTTGACAACTAAGGTGGCGCGATTGTTAATACAACTAATTGCATTGCATAGGCAATGCATTAGGGTGTACAGAAAAATAGCGGTTTCCCCACTCCTGTCTGCGGGACAGGAAGTGGGGGCAAACCGGCCAGGGTAAGGGACGGGAGCCTTTCACAAGGCTCTCCACCACCAATGACACGGTGATTCGGATCGGCGCAGACATAGCTTATGCCCCCGTTGCAGATGGGTAAAAACAGCGCCAGCGGGCGGAGCCACCCGCCGCGATGTTACTGCCGGGTGTTGAGCGGCGAATTTGCCGCGTAACAACCAGCGGCTGTGCGGGGGGTCGCAGAGCGATCCCCCTGCAAAGCCCCTTAGCGGCCCTGGGACGTACTGATACGCCCAATGTCGTTAAGGGGTTAAACTGGGTCTGCCCGTTGGAGCTGTAATGCGCCTCACTTTGCTGACCGGCATTCATACATGCGTCTGTGATTTCAAATCTGGTGCGTCCCACCCCAGAACGCCCACAGTGTGCCCACTGCACGCCACTTTATGTTAGGCGCATACGAAAGTAGCGAAGGTTGAGCCTAACAGCGCATCCCTGCGCCCAACAGTGGAGTCGGCACGGTGAGGCGCAGTATACGCAATTCCGATCATACATGTCGCCCTATGTTTTTGGTTGTCTGTTATTGTGCCTAGTGATCTGCTATGTATTTTGTTCCTAGTTAATCAGAATCCTGATAATGAAATACCTTGTTCTGTTTAGTTTTATTTTGCCTAATTAGTCCTAGTCAGGGTGTTTTTTTCCTGGAATTCTTGTAAATCGCAGTTAGCGTCAGTGTTGTTTCTTACCGAGTTCAGTCTAGGTTATTTCTGAGTCCTAGAGTCCTCTTATTTGTGCAAGGGTGATCTCTACCGTAGAAAAATCTTTAGGGATATTTAGGAATACAGGCAGTCCTCGACTTAGACAGTTCCGACTTACATCTGTCCCCTGGTTACAAACGGAGCTTTATGAGGCATGCTGGCACTTGTAGTTCCATATTACACAGCAGATAGTAGCTGTGGAGCGACAAGTTCCAGCATGCCACAACAGCGCATGAGATGAAAATGAGGTGAAATCTTCTTAACAGGGTCACAGACAGCAAAACAGATGCAAAAACCCTTACCTACACTATACCAAAAACTAAAAAAAAACTTTTTGTGCTGGAGTTAGATGTAATAAATATACCTGTTCCGACTTGCATACAAATTCAACATAAGGGCAAACCTACAGTCCCTATCCCATTCGTAATCCAGGGACTTCCTGTATATTCAGGGACAGAGAAAGTCAGTGGTGTCTGGTATTAGGTCATACAAAACTGCGAATTCACCTTGAAAGCATTTTCTTTTACGTATTTTTATTCTCATATTGTGCAAACAATTATTTAAACAGCACTTTTCAGCATAGCAGCGAATGTAGCAAAAATAATAAAAATAGTATACTCAGGTTTATCATGCAAGTTAAAGGGGATGTATCGCTTCCTTAGTTCGGCTGATTCACACTGCTATCAGCTTCTCAACTCTGAGATGCAGGGGCGTTTCTTCCACTCCCAGCTGGGTGACATCATCCCCCCCTTCCACTGTGCATGCTGGCTCCCGAGGTCCCCCCCCCCTCTCTGAGTCCACATGTCACTGTGTTTTCCCTATGCAGTCTTATTTTGTATGAGTTTTATACTTTCCACAGGCCGCATTCAATTAGATGAGCAACTGAAATCTTCTCCTCTCACAGCTGGAGAAGCATGCTCTAAGAACGCAAGTCTCGCTTCTATGCAGGAGAGAGTTAGGCACGGGACAAAAAACTGTATTTGTTTTCTCATTGAGAATCTGTTGCAGGTCTGTTACTGCTGGGTTGGCAGAGAGATAATGTTACGGCCCTAACTCTGAGGTCAAGGTAGGGATTCGACACATATTGTGCTATTTCTGATTGTGTAAGTCCTTCAGTGTAATTCTTTTTCTTCTGCCTGTATATAAATGAAAATGTGACGGTCCCCTTACTTGAGTGAGAGACACAGCTCCGTGAATTCGACCGGGGGCTGTACAGATGTAAATGTGCTTCAGCTAGTGAAATGAAAGGAGGAGGGATCCGGAGGGGATTCGACCAGGACTGAATATCAGTGTAAATAAAAACACAAAGATAAGGAAATACTGTGAATACAAGACAGCTTTGCTAATGACATCCAATTGCAAAGTTGCCTTGTTTTCACTGTCCCCTTATTCTGAAGACCATTTAATGAAATGATAAAACCCCTTTAAAGCAGTTACTTAGCTCAACTCCTACATCGGACAGAGCGGCCAGCACACCTGTGGGTGCGACGTTTCGGGCGACGCCCCTTTCTCAAGCATACGTCTACCTACAAAACCTGTCTTTATATAGCAAATACTGTAATAGCAGTTAAAAACATACATTATTATATCTTATAAATACACTTTGAGGTTAAAACTTTCATTTAATCCTTTGGGGCATAATGCCTCCATATACACAATCCAATACGCCTTGCGCTGAAGTAATTTCCTCTTAATCTGAACCTGGTCATTGTATACTACCTTTTCTGATACACACCACCTTAATTCAGGTAAATTATGTCCCTCTTCTACAAAATACCTCGCCACTGATGTTTCTCCAAATGTTTTTTTCTCATCCATCTCCTTACTCAATCCCTTTTCTTTTTTTGCTCTATATTGTCGTATGGCCGGTCTAAGCTCATTGATTCTCACCTTAATACATCTACTTTTTTTACCTATGTAGACCATTCCACCTGGGCATTTGATCATATAAATTACCTGGAAACTATCACAAGTGAAGAATCCTTTTATTTTAACAGGTGTCCCTTTCATTGGAGGATTAATATATTCTCCCTTGACTATTATAGAACAATTTTGACAATGCAGGCAAGGATATGTGCCTGCCCTAACAGATGTTAACTTACTTTGTCCACAATTTTTATTCCTAACATCAGAAGATACAAGATCACATCCCAATGTCCTACCTTTCTTGTAAATCCTTGTTGGGGGTCAGATCAGCTAGTGGAGTGGGTGGGGGGGGGGGGGATGGGGGGGGGGAGGGACCACTCCAATATTCAAAATTAGGTATTTTAATCATATTGGCATGTCTATCATATATGGAAGTATATGCAAACCTATCCTTATTTTTATTCTTATTTTTAATTCTAATAGCTGTTGGCGAGGAATATCAAAAACCTCTAACCCTATCTTTCTTAGAGAATCCTTATTATATGCTCTTTTAACAAATTTCTCTATTATTACCTCCATATTTGTAAGATATCTATTATCTTCCATACAAATACAGCATGCCCTGATCAATTGCGCTTTGGGAATTCCTCTAAACACCTGAGACACATGCTGGGAATCCCGATGTAGTACATTGTTATGGTCCATACCTTTAGTGTATAGAGTGGTAATCAAACCCATCTCTTTCTTATGAATCTCCACATCAAGATATTGCACAACATCCTCTCTCTTAGTAAAGGAAAATTTTATAAGTTGATGTACATTATTTTTGTGCTCAATAAACATGTCGAGTTGTTCCTCAGTACCTGCCCACATCAGGAAAACATCGTTGACATATCTATGCCTCTATACTATATGTTCCTGAAACATTGTATTAAATACAAATGTCTTCTCAAAATACATCATAAAGACATTTGCATAACTTGGAGCCACAGGGGACCCCATCGAGGTCCCCTGTAGCTGCAAGTAAAAGTCTACACCAAACCTAAAAAAGTTTTTTGTAAGGATGACGTCCAACAACCTCATCAGGAACGCTATATGTGCATTAGACAATTCAGGATTTAAACACAACATCTTCCTAGCTGCAGTAAATGCTTATATATACGGAATGTTAGTAATTAATGCCTTAATGTCCAATGTACACATCCATTTAACTTGAGAGTGATCAATTTCAGATAGAACACGCAGAAATAGTCCCGTATCCTGCAAAACATGTTTATCTTTTTTCACTACTGGTTGCAAGAAGCTATCTAAATAGATGGCTAGCAGTTCCAAAAGAGATTCAATGCCCGATACGATTGGTCTTCCAGGCGGTGCTTCGATCGACTTGTGGATCTATTAGTGTCTGCATTAAGAAAAGATCTATGGAAAGATTCAGGGTGAGTTAGTTAGGATTACTTCTTGTTTATTGCTGCTCATCATCCAGATTGATTCTATTCATTTTGTCATCCTCATCCTTCTCTCTGCCATTCTCTCCCTTGCATCTCTACATTTCGTCATCTAATAGTGACTGTCTCTTATTGTTACGTATCTTCGGGCCGATAAGACTGACACCGAAGAACGCCAGTTGTAGTGGATCCTCTGGGCCACCATGAGTGTAGATGGTAGGCTATTAGCAGTGACAGCCGACATGCAGGACAAGGACACTGGGTACTGGCAGAGGTGACAGGCCACAGCAGGTGTAGTCGTAGACAGGTAACCGAGTTCTTGGCACGATGACAGGCAGGTACAAACGTACATAACCATAGTCAGGTAACAGAGTCCCAGGAAGGTACCGGACAGCAACACAACTAGGGGAGTACTCAAAAACTTGGGACACAGCAGGGACCAGCTTGCATGGAGACAGAACCGCAGGTGCAGGGAAACAGAACACAGCGGAGACACAGACATACCGATAGCACCACGGCATGGAGTGAGACAGCAGCAAACAGATACGGGGCCAGGGGCATAGCAGAGACACGGGCACATATACGTGGTCTGTGCCTAGGACCACAGCGTTAACCGTGACACTTATGACACTAAATTTGATGCATTCATCAAATTATTGTTTCCTGTTTGGTTGGCTACAGTACGGCTTTGCTTAAGTCATATGGGTATCTGAGTACTGCGACCACTGATGACCAATGACACTGATACTGGTGAAGCCAAGTTCTACAGTCTTGTACTAACCAGCGTCATTACAGCCTGAAATTATGACAAAAGACATATATAGTTTCACTACCATCATAGAAAGTAATTCTTTACTTTAGGGTGGTGAGACTCTGGAACTTTCTCAGAATATGTAGTGATGGTGGATTCAATGAACAAGTTCAAAAAGAACCTAGATGGGGCAGTTGGTATTCACCTCATAGTGGTTTTTACTTTCTTTTGAATCAACACAGTAAGGTCATAGGTTCCACTTGATGAACCTGTGTCTTTTCTCATAGTGAAGGTCTTATCTCCTGCTTGTTCACAAATGATTTCCTAGACTGCTGATCACCTCTTTGCTCTAGCAGCCCTGGCCAGGATTGTGATGTCAACTAATCAGCAGCACATGCGCTTATATTTGTTACTTACAAACTTTAACTATCTGTAGCCCTGTGCCCTGCTATGAAAACCCCTTCATTACCAATAGCTCTCTAACAGGTTCAGCTAGGAATAGCAGAGCTGAAATGTCAGCCTCTGCTGCAGAGCCCCTCAGGGGGCTGAAAAGGAAGTTGGAGTATAAAGCTAGCTGTGAAGAACAGGCTTTGTGAAACAGTCAAATCGAAAAAACCCTTTACTTTCTCCCATGATACAAAGAAATGTAAAGCGGTCTGTTAGGTTTTCCCACAGACTACAGTCAACTTCTAAAGGTGCAGGGGGACTTTTATCAGTTTATCATCAAGGGAATCATTCTACAAGTGGTGATCTTCTAAAATGTAAATTAGGAAAATCAGTTTATGTGCTGTAAGTGGATGATGGGGTTCTCTGTGGTTAGAAAATAGGGTCTTCATATTTTAACCAGGAACAGTGCCACTCCTCTTCATGGGCTGTATCAGACATTGCACCAATTCGCTTTCCACGTTAGCGGAAATAGGCTGCAATACAAGACACAGCCAAAGGACAGAAATGGGCACTGTTCATGGGGGAGATAAAACTAGTTTCTGTTATTTTTATAGACTAGTTTAACTGTATATAAAGTTTGTTCACTGAGTTTTCATATTTATATCAATACACTAATTCTAAAACAACCGTATGTTACAAGTGCAGATCAGCACCCAGAACAGATTGCACATGCCGTATTGCAACCTCAATTCCCTCCGCTAAGTCTATTTACGATAGTTTTCTAAATACACCAACAGATTAAAGTATATGAATGTGGAAATGTAAAAACAGAATGTAATTAATTGATTATTGAAGCAGAAAGATTAAAAAAAAATTATTTTCTTATGCACAAGAGGATTTTTCCTCCTATTCCCTAATTAGGCAATACAGCTGTTCATCCTAAATTTCCTACAGAAGAAACTTCAGATATATTTTGTTTTATTCTATTGCCTAAGGCAACATTCTTTCAAAATCTGTTCTTGTACTGAAGCTTGGAATCTATAAGCATTCAGCGCCCTGGTACATTACAAATGGAGTTTCAATGTACAACATTGTTGCTTATTAAATCCTGTTTATTCTAGAAATGCTGGCTTTTTACTATGATACAATAAATTACATTTGCCCTGGGATTGAGATGAAGTGATTTAAAGTAAGCATGTCTAATGGATATTAAGGACAAATTAATGAATAATACAGTTTTGATGGAACCTAATCTCTAGAGTTCACTGGCTGGTTTAGGCAATTAGTGACATGTGGATCACATTGTCTTGTTAAAGGGGCTTCCTCAACACAATGATTAGCTTTAAACATGTAGGCAAAAGTAAATTCAGACTATTACAAAATACATTTCTTTTCTGATTTTGCTTTGTTTAGGAGATAGAGATTAAATCTACTGCTTGTGTACACACATTTTAAGGTAACCAACAAGCTTTCTCTACTCTCGCTCTCACTCTCTCTCTCTCTCTCTCTCTCTCTCTCTCTCTCTCTGCATTCATCACTACAGCTGCTCTGTCTAACCATAGTGACATCACTCCCTACAGTAAAATAGAAGTTTGTTTATTTAAATTACTGACAATTTTTTAACCCTTTAACATCCTGCACTTATCTCTGTAACAGGCTCAGCTAGAAATAGCAAAGCTGCTATGCTTATCACTACTATAGAACCTCCTACAGCCTAACCAGGAAGTGTGAGTCTGAAGCTGACTGTGAACTGCAGGCTCTGTGACACAGCATGATGAGAACATCCCTTTAAGTACTTGACAATACATTAAAAAAGTCTGCAAACTACACAACAAGTTTTGAGACTCTTTTATAGACTTCAACAAAGTCAATGGAGGTATGTCTCTTTGAAAAGCAAATCAAAGCAATGATTTCAAAAAGGTGCAATAATATCTGGATGCAGCAAAGATATGTGTTCTGTTTGTCATGAAAAATCTCTCTGGTATAAAACATGATCTTTATGCCTTTGGCTTATAAACATCATCTCTATTCCTGCAATAGACTGAGCTGCAATTCACAATAAACATCTATACTTAAACAAAAGATTAAAGGAAAAGCTCCCCTTTACATTCCAGGGAAGTTTACATGAAATGTTTTATTCTCTGTTTAGACAAAAAGATGCCTTCAAAATTGTGCTGAATTGCTGTAACCAGAAAGTAGTGCATTGTGGGAGCTTAAGTGACAATTACACAGCTAGAGCTGAGCTGTCAGGTCACTGTGAAGTGCAAATGAAGAGGATACCGATTCCAAAAATGAACCAAGTGAAGTTTTTACTTTGGCTGTGAATGGTAAAGAAAGTGATGTGTATTTAAAAATCAGTACAAGGTAAATAAAGTGTTTACAATGTTAATAATGAAAGTGATAACTATAAAATATTGCTTAACATTTGTTTAAAGATTATTCATTCCATGTAATAATACAGAGCCAAGTCACATTATTATGACCACAAGCTGATATTGAGAGTAACCCAACGTGTGCAGCACAGACAGCAGCTTGACAGTCTTTGGTGGGTTGTCACAGGAATCTTGAGCCATGCTTACTGCATCCCACAGCTGCTGGAGGGTGCATGGTGGAGGATCTATAGAGGGATCGCAATGATCAAGGTGGTCCCACAGATGCTTGATTGGGTTTAAGTCTGGGGAATTAGGGGCCACGGTAGTACTTGGAAGTCTTGGTCATGTTCTTTCAAAAAACCACTACAGAATTAAATGCCTATGAATGCAGATAGAATTATAAAATATAACCTTTATTAATGATATCAAAAATAAAAAAAACAAAAAAATAGATAAAGAATGAAACAAACGGAGCACCTGCCCCGAGAGGGGCGACCCCGCACAGGAACACCCTACCAAAAAAGTAATACACAGACCAGAAACAAGATAGCATGCACACCCATAAATGTATAGACAGAAACTAGGACAAACAAAAATAACCACAAACACACAACACCATCTGCAACAACTCCTTAACTGCAAGCAACAGATATATTCCTATATGGCAACTCCTAAGATGCAAACAACAAACATATTCCTAAATGCAAGCAACAGATATATTCCTATACGGCAACTCCTAAGATGCAAACAACAAACATATTCCATATGTTTCTGTTCTGTGTATTACTTTTTTGTTAGGGTGTTCCTGTGCGAGGTCGCCCCTTTCGGGGCGGGTGCTCCGTTTGTGTCATTCTTTATCTATTTTTTTGTTTTTTTTAGTTTTGATATCATTAATAAAGGTTATATTTTATAATTCTATCTGCACACATAGGCATTTATTTCTGTAGTGTTTTTTTTTTAGTTTTTTAGTTCTTTGCCGGGTATACGTATTTTTGGGTTTCTCCTGCCTATGTACTTTCAGGAGTTGTGTTATGTTTTCATGTTCTTTCAACCAATGTCAGACATTTCTAGCTGTGTATGCTGAAAGATTCCATCCGCCCCAGTAAAGACAATTTGCATGTACGTGTGTAAGTGATCACCAACATCCACTAATTTGATGAAGCAGAAAATGTAACTCATATGAGAAGGCAACCCTTTGCCACTCAAGAAGGTGATATTCTGATACTGCTGTGAAAATTTAAGTGTTTTCTGCTGATGCAACTTCCTAAGAAGAGCTGCAGTGACCATCCATCTGCTTCGCAGTCGTGTTCACTGAGTAGTCATTTTAGACAAATGTATGGAAGCCCCCTGGTTCATTCTGCCAGTTAGCTGCTCCACTGTAGCATGTCATCCACACTCACACATCTTCATAGCTTACATTGACCTCTTGACATCAATGGCACATGGTACTCCACAGCTTCCATATCACTTATTCGTAGTGATGCCACTCATGACACACTTTCACCACAGCAGCATGTGAACAGTTCACAAACCGCAGGTTAAATGTGATCATGAGGTGGCGGTATTTGGTCTTAGTGTGATTATTGGAAATAAGAGCCTTGGGATTCTGGTTTTGTGTAGCTGTGTTATTTGGTAATTTTCTGACTACTATTCAGCAATTTTATTCCTAGAATTTTGTGTTATAGCTTTTTGTATGTTCAGGTACTGGTTGATGTAATGAGTCGCAGTGTGACGCAATATTTTAAGTGAGAGGGGGAGGGAGAAATTTCTTCAGCCCGCCCTGAGTGCAATTTAGCCTAGGAATGGCCCTGTCTGTGTATCTACATTAAAGATAAGTGCCATTCTCAGGCCTGACAGCACAAGGTTTCTGATCTCTCTATCTTAAGTAATTGAAGGGTTACATTTGTATCAGTGATAGGTGGCTAGTAGTCCAGGGAAGCATCTGTAAGCAAGTAGGAGATAAAAACTGCACTAACTGTGAAATGAAGCAAAATTGGAACAGCAATGTATTAGGTAATAATCTTTATTTACCTTTGTCTACATGCAGGGCCATCTTAACAGCATTACTGATTTCTGGGCACTGGACCCTACGCCAAGATCATGACATTACACTAGGCGACACCGCTAACCACAGTCAAATATGACACCACATCAGGCCATGACATGACTCAAGAACACTCAATTATGTCCAGTTTCCTCTGGCAGACCAGTGCTGAAACAAGACAGAGAATTTTTAAGGCATTTTTATTACTTTCTGCAAAATCAAAAGTTTACATACACTAGCATTACTATGCCTTTAAACAATTTGGGACAGCCCATATGATGATGTCATGTCTTTGGAAGCTTCTGATAGGTTTACTGGCAACATCTGTACAAACAATTATATGCAAGTACAAACAAGATGGGAATGTCCAGCCATCATAACGCTCAGGAAGGAGACGGGTTCTGTGTCTCAAAGATGAATAGGGCCCATATAGGTAGGTATATGCCCCCTGTAGGTATGTATAGAACTCTATATGCCCCCTGAAGGTCGGTACAGGGCACCTGTAGGTAGGTACAGGGCCCCTGTAGGTAGGTATATGCCCCCTGTAGGTAGGTATATTCCTCCTGAAGGTAGTTATAGGGCCCCTGTAGGTAGGTATATGCCCCCTATAGGTAGGTAAATGACCCTATAGGTAAGTAGTTATATTCCCCACTGTAGGTACAGCCCTATGTTCCCTGTATGTATATAGCCAGGTGTAAAGCATTACAAAGAATATAGAAAAAGGGTACTCCCCTCTACATGTTCCCCCACCGTTTTGTTAGCTCTGGCATAGGAGGCGTGATGTCAAACCCTACTACTGGGATCTTCTGGGGCGGAAGTTTAGGCGACCCAGCGTCACTTCATTGCTCCTGCGACGCTAATGTTTATATACAGCTCTCATTGAGAACTGTATATGCAATCGAGAAGGCAAGGATGGTAACAAACCGTCCTGCCTTCTCACTGTAGGAGCAGCTGCACAGTTAGGGCACCATGTATGAAAACTGTCTAGGTCTAAAATGCACTTTGTTGCCCATAGCAACCAATTAGAACGCCCTTTTCATTTTTCCAGAGCACTATATAAAATTAAAGAGACACTCTGATTGGTTGCTATGGGCAACAAAGAGAGTTTTAGACCTAGACAGTTTTCATACATGTGACCCTTAGTGTGTAGCTGCTAACTCTGCGTGGTCATTTTAGAGAAGGACAGTAGACACTGCACGAGTGAGGCAAACGGCTCATCCCCCTCCCTCCCCCAAACCCCTCCCTACCCCCACCCCACCCAGGGAGCAGCACTGTGGCAAACCTGCTAGAGTGCAACCTGCGGTGCCGCAGGCGACTGCCTGCCTCACCCGCCCGTAGGAATGGCCCTGTACACAGATGAGTGTGAATGTACAAGAACAATTCTGTTCCTCTTGGCAGATTCCTTTTTATGACAAATACAGCACTGCTAGCTCACATTTATAGCCAGGGAACCTGCTTTGACAGTGTAATTTTATTGTCAAAACTCTTCTACTACCTATATCCCTAGGAATATGAGCTAGCAAAGCTGAAATGTCAGTCAATGCTGTAGAACCAGCAACAGCTTTCACAGGAAGTGGAAGCCTATGGCCATGTTCACACGGCTTATTTGGGCACGTATTTCAGCCCGTCATTCGCGGCGTACTGCGCAAATTACGGGCTGAAATACGGCCCAGGCATTACGGTAATCCACAGTTCTCATAGAGAACTATGGATTACGTCTCCTCTCCCTGCTCGGCGAATAAGTGATATGTCATTTACTAGCGGCGCGTATACGCCGCTAGTAATGATAGTCTATGGGCCAGCGAGGTGCCGGCCCCCCGCTCCCGCCCCGCCCCCCACCACACGGCGTAATTGCGGGACGTAATTATGCCCCGCAAATAAGCAGTGTGAACATGGCCTAAGGGTGTTGTCCCCACTGCACAGGTTGTTTATTAGTTTTTCAGACAGTTTGCAGTTTTACAAACCGTCTGAAAACCAACAAGCAATGCTACCCCATAGATTCCAATGGAAAATCCGTGCAGCAGTCCCCACTGCACGGATTTTCTGCCAGACTTTTTTTACACTGTCGGCGGTCCGAAAAACTTAGAACATGTTCGTTCTTCCACCCGGTTTTCGGACGGAACATGAACATGTGGGTGTGAAGAGGGAGGGATTGAATCCGCAACCGTGCGTGCCAAAAAATCTGACCGGTATTTGGTCATTGCCATGTAAATGTAGCCTAAAACCATCAATGAAGAGCAAACTGTGTGAAGTAGCCTGATATAAAAAACCATGTAGCCTGATACAAAAAACCCTTTAAGAAAAATGAACATCACAGAGAGAGGGTCTGAAGATCCCCATCCAGTAGTCATCTAGTGCCAAAGCTGCTAAAATCAACACCCTAACTAGAGAATTACATGCAACTATGTACTACATGTATTGCTAAGTCTACTATTCATTTGATGGCTAGTAAATTACTACAGTATTTTCAGGAGTGGGATTCAGCCAGCTCAGGGCAGATGTTAGGGTAAATCACTTTCCCAATCCTTTGTTCTGCTTGAAGATAAGCCCCGCCAGCAGTGTGTATCAGAAACTTGTTTTCTTATATCATAATCAATGGACTCTTGGTCATGAAAGAATTATCCAGCGGAAGAAAATTAACCTGAAATGGATCCAGGATGGGGAAAAAAAGTCACCCGCCCCTGCAGCTTCCACTCCGGAGCTCCCCAGGCCTTACCTGCTACTTTCACATTCTGCGGGTATGATACTTATCACCAGAACTTTTTGTTTTTATGTTAGAACAGATGCATTGTGGTAGAGTGGATTGGGCAGGGTTCCATTTTAAAATGAAAAAAATGCTATCTCGGTGCAGATACAAAAACAGGAAACAAAACACACAGCAAATGGCCTATAGCTGTTTCATATTGCTCTGATGCTTTCTCAAGGCCTCATGGGACAAAGCAGGATCCTGCTTTCATTTTGAGGCATGTTAAAATTAATAAATTATTATAAAATAATGATATAATTTATCATTCACACAACACATTTATATACACTATAGCATAATAGAATAATACGTTTTTTCAGATTTTTTCAGATATGATAAAAAGAGTGTTTCCGAAATTAACAAGCCTTAGAGATATGACCTATTTCGGCCATCAGGACGCAGTGATTATTTTTTTTTTTATTATTGTTACATTTCTTTACTTCTTCCTCAACATAGCTTTGAAGGCTTTTCTTCAAGGCTTGTTTTCTGCATGGCAAGTTATATTTTTCAAGGGTAAATACAACTCAAATGAGTGTAGCTCATAAATGAAACTATTCATTTTATGGCAGGGTGCTGCAATTCAACTTTTGTTTTTTACCTATTCTAGTTTATTAGCTAGTGTTCCTATTCTTATATAAAAAAAAAAACAGTCTAGTAGTCAGTGCCTGTGATAGGAATTGTCAGCTATATTGAAATCTAAAAAAAAAAAACACTCTATGCAAAACTAATATACTATCCTGTACCTACATCAAGGGCAAAGGGGGAGGGGCATGACACAAAGATTCAGAAATCATGCACTACTCTCTTAATTAGTTTTGTGCAGACTTTTCCTTTATGACACTAAAATCTATGAGGCACTGGCTAAGTACATTAATGATTTTATATGTCATATAGAGTTAGTGGCCCATATTAAAAAACATTGTCCCCATTAATTGTGGATTGCACCTTTAAAGGTCAGCTTTACATCTTGTATGCTCCCTAAGGTGAAATTATGAAATTAATTTGATTTAAAGAGAAAGCTATACCATTTGTACATCCATTGGAAAATGCAGTATTGTTTGGGGTTTACTTTTCCAATCTTTTTGCAATCATAAGCATAATATGAAATGACACATGATGTGATTACATACCCAAAGTCAAAGAGCAAAGATTTAAAGGGCATTCCTATAAAATCCTTACAAAATAGTAACTCAATTTTCATGGCAGCACATAAAGGTGGCCAGTCCATAGTGAATGTATTTTCTGCATGATATATTTCACATTCTAAGAAAATTCTATTCAGGTATATCTGGAGCTCATGCTGTGCACATGAAACAAACAGTAGGGATCCCTCACTGCATGAGACATGGGGAAGGTAGAGAAATAATTACAATATTCACTTATTGCAGGAATACCATAAAACAAGCTTGTAGTTTGTTTCCATAACTTTCCTCTTGCAATATTTTCTGTCAAAGCTCTTAATTTGTTGGGGTAATAAAAGAAGGTTTTATGAAATGTTGGTTACACCTATAAAGCTTGCATATCACAAAGAATACAACATACAAAATCATCATATCAATCATCCATCTTAAAATGAAGTAGTAGAACTAAATATTGTATGCCTGCCTATATCTGGTTATAGCTGTCTGATTGTTCACAGCTTTTTAACACCTAAACTCAGTTATTTTTTACATTGACAAAGTTCTAGTACAGCACGTAATGTGAAATGCTTCAAAGCTTTAAAATTATATTAATTTTTAACCACAAACACAACAATAGTCTAAGTGACTTGTGTTGGAACAGACTGCATTAATATACCCTATGGGGCCAGATTTCGACCGTTTTGCTTGTCAGAACAGAGCACATTGTGATGGTAAGAAAGGGCAATTAGCAAAAAAAAGAGACAATTCTAGCCATTGGAAGTATAGGTCTGTCCTAGAGAGAAATTGCCAAGAAAGCGAATTTGGCAATCAATATAATTTCCTATCCTATCATCAGGTACTTGAAAATTGGAGAAAACTCTGAGGAAAAAGGCCTGGCTGACCAAAGGCCACTACAAAATCAGATGACAAGTTTTCAAGAGTCAACAGTTTATGCGATTGGCACCTCACAGTGCAAAGTCTTCAAGCACAGCTTAATGCAGCAAAAAGTAAACAAGTTTTCATTTCAACAGGGAAGACAAGACGTCTATCTGCAGGTTTACCAAGTTGCATATCAGTGAGAATGCCCCTGTTAAGACTGCAAAATAAAAAAACCAAAAGTGGTCTACTAAATGTCACGGATCGCGCCACGGCCCGTGCCTTGGACCACGGTCGTGTCCGTGCCCCTGTGTCTGGATCCGCTGTGGCTCCCTGTGCGGGGCTTACAGCGGCAGTGTCAGTTTGCTCTACACCTGCTTCTGCTCAGCCTTACTCACCTGGCCCTGCTTCCATGCGTGTCCGTCCGCTGTGGCTTCCCCAGCGTGTGTGTGCACCCCATAGGGTGCGCGCGCGCCAGCCTGCAGACATTTATGCACACGGTGCTCCTGCTTCCTGCCTGTGACCCCTGACCCTTTCCTTCATAAGGAACTTCCTCCCTGGACTCTGGGTCAGTTCGTTGGTGTGCGTCCATAGAGCCAGACCGCTGCTGCTAAGCTGCTGCTTTGTTAACCCCCTGGTTTCCAGAGTGTCTGCTAAGCTTCTGTATAAATGTCTGCTTTACCCTGCGCTGTCCAGCGCACCTTATACCTGCTGAACTCCTGTCGCTGCACCAGTCAGCTATTCCTGTTGTGTATCTGTTATCACTCTGGGACTGTGCTTCCATTAAACAGCTACTGCATCCGTTTATCCGTCACCTGTGTCCTGCACTACTGCCATCTGTGCCCGCGGTGGGCCCTGAGGATCCCCTGTACCAGGGCGTTTCTGGCTTTGCGGCCAGCAAACGTGACACTAAAGAGTGAAAGACGTTCTTATGAGCTAATGAATCAAAATGTGACATCTTTGGTATATCATGCAGGGTTTTTGTACAACATCGAGCAGGTGAAAGAATGATTCCTTGATGTGTGACAGCTAGGGCCACATGTATGAAAACTGTTTAGGTCTAAAACTCACTTTTTTGCCCATAGGCTACCTATTTGAAGGTATAATAAAAAAAAATCTGGTCCTTAGAAGGTCTTAACCCTTTAACCCCTTCCCAATATTGGACATACCCATACATCCTAGCGGGAAGAACCGTCCCGCAAATGGACGTACTGCTATGTCTTGCACATTGTGAGGGCTCACGAGCGGGCCCCACATGATCGCAACATGGGACCAGTGGTATATTACCGCTGGCCTCATGCCGCATCACCCGCGGCCTGAGTGAGCTCCGGCGGCAGGTGATTAACTTTAGCTATCGCGATCTATCATTATCACAATAGCTAAGTCACAGACAGGAGGAGTGAGCTCCTCCTGTCTGTAATCGGCGCAGCAGCGGCACCAGCGCCGCTGCTGTGTCGGTACGATACCTGACAGTCCGGTAGTGTTGTAATAAACACTTCCAGGCTGTCTGTGATGTCACCATGCCCATAGTACATTGTGGGCATTGGCAGGCATCGTGAGTGACAGTCGCCATGGAGACCAGCATACATCAGCAATGCTGTGTACTGATCTCCATTTCCCCTATGGGGAAAAGAGAAAAAAAAAGGTGAAAAAAGGAAAAAAAAAGTAAACACACAGTAAAACATGAACATGAAAAATAAAATAAAAACATGTACTCTGCCTTTTTTCCCTTTACAATTGCCAATCACCCCAAAAAAGATAAAAAATAAAGTAATCATATTCGGTATCGCCGCATGCGGAACGACCTACCCTATAAATCTGTCATGTGTATCAGTGGGTATCGCCATAATGTTATCGAACCACAGAGTAAAACTAACTTGTCACATATACTGTACAGTGAGTGCTGTTAAAAATAAAAAACACTACTAGGATTGAAGTCTTTTCTTCACCCCGCCTTCCAAAAAATGGATTTAAAAGCAATCAAAAAGCTTTGTGCCCCCAAAAATTATACCAATAAAAATTCATTCCACAAAGAAAAGCCCTACACAGCTCCATACGCATAAAAATAAAAAGGTTATGGCTCTCAGACTACAGGGATGCAAAAACATGGTTTTGTTTCTGAATAAAAGTGTATTTAATGTGTAAAAGCAGTAAATTATAAAAAAAATACAAATTGGTTAACGCTGTAATCATATCAACCTGCTGAGTAAAACTAGCATGTCAATTGTACCACACAGTGACCGTTGTAAATACTAAAAATAAAAAACACTATCAGAATTGCTGTATTTTGTTCAAAACGCCTCACAAAACCTTAATGTAAAGTGATTAAAGAGTCATATGCACCCCATAATGGTTCCAATAAAAATGTCAACTCATCCTGCAAAAAAACAAGCTCATAATCAGCTCCATATACAGAAAAGTAAAAAAGTTATGGCTATCATACTATCAAGACATAAACTAAATTTTTTATAAATGCATTTATATTGTGTAAAAGTAATATAACATAAAAAAAACTATATAAATGTTGTATCATTGCAATTTTAACGACCTGCATAGTAATGTTATTTTGACATTTATACCGCACGGTGAACACTGTAAATTTGAAGCCCAAAAAACTGCATTGCTCCCCCTCCCCCATTTTCATGGCCCAGTGCTAAAAAAATATATGGAACACCTGTGGGTCCAAAATGCACAATACACAATAGATGAGATCCATGAGGGGTGTTGAATCCAAAATGGGGTGATTTTTTCCCCTGTTCTAATACTTTGGGGGCTTTGCAAATGCGAAATGGCTCCACCAAAATCTGCCTTCCAAAAGCCAATTAGCACTCCCTCCTTTGTACGCCCTGCCATGCGCCCAAACAGCAGTTTACACCCATATATAGGGTATTGCCAAACTTGGAAGAAATTGCACAACAAAGTTTCAGGTGCTTTTTTTTCCAGGATTCCTAGTAAAAATTAAACATTTTCAGCTAAAATTGCAGATTGTTGGAATTTTTTTTTTTTTTACTTTTACTTAACGCTAAAAAACTTTGTGAAACACCTGTGGGGTCAATATACTCACTTACACCCCTGGATATATTCCTTAAGGGATGTAGTTTCCAATATGGGGTCTTTTTAGGGGTGTTTATTAAGTTTTAGCACCTTAGGGTGTCCGCAAACCAAATTTTGAAGTTTCACCTCCACTTTGCTTTAATTTTTGTGAAATACCTAATGGGTTAAAAAACTTCCTAAACAATGTTTAAAATACTTTAAGGAGTTTAGTTTCTTAGATGGAGTCATTTATGGGAGTATCTAACATACAGGCCCCTCAAAGCCACGTCAGAATTGGACTGGTCCCTAAAAAAATCTATGTTGCAAAATTTCTGCAAATTTATGTTGCAGATTTAAAATATGATGCTAACCTACAGTAGACATATGGTAGATGGTAGTTATAAACTATTTTGAGTGAAATAACTATCTGTCTTACACGCAGAAATTTTTGAAGTTTAAAAATGGAAAATTTTTCCAAATATTCACGATATTTTGACATTTTTCACAAATAAACAAGGATTGTATGGACCAAAATGTCTTAACTTTTTTTGCCTTCCTCTGGAAAAGCCTTTAGCAACACTTTAGCAACACTTTAGCAAAATAGGCTGAACTGTATGGATATCTTGTAACTATGTATGTAACTATGTAACTTAAAGCGCAATGTGTCACGAGAAAACAATCTCTGAATCGTATGGATAGGTAAAAGTGTCAAAAAAAGTGTAAAACAAAAAAGTGTCACATAAAGTGTCACATTGTCAGATTTAAAAAATGGGGCTCTGTCAGGAAAGTCAAAACTCGCTGCGGCAGTAAGGGGTTAATAGTGTCTCACAGTTCTGAAGAAACAGTGCTATAGTTCATTGAGGTTTGTAGGCATTTTGTTTATGCACAGCTCTCTTGACATCCCATCACAGAATTTCAATTGGGTTGGAGCCTGGACTTTGACTGGGCCATTGCAACACCTTGAGTCTTTTCTTTTTAAGTGATTTTGTTGTATATTTGCTGTTGTATATGGGGTCATTGTCCTCTTGCATGATGCAGTTTTGGACAAGCTTTAGCTGTGAACAGATAGCTCTATATTTGACTGTGGCAAACCTTAAAGGGGTTGTCTCGCTACAATGATTGGGTTTTAATTTAAAGATCTTTAAAAAACAAGCAGCTTTGCAATATATGTTCATTACAAATGTCCTACTGATTTTGAGCTAGCCCTGTTAGTATTACTACATCAGCTTCTCAAATCTCTATAGTAGCCGACCTGTTGATCCTTATCTTACTGGCTGTCAGGTCTGAATGACTCATCACCTTTGAAGACAGGTCGGAGCAGAGAGCCCCTCCCGCACAGAATGCTTCTGGAGGGGGAGGAGGACTCTGGGGTCTGTGTCCTTACTTCCTGGATTAACCCTGCGTGTGCCTGCTTCCTCCTGCTCTCTACACAGATAGATGTGACACCAGTGACCCTGTCTGTTACTATAATCATGATATGTCTTTGGAACTGTGACTATACTAATACTATACAGATCAGGGGGCATGTGAATACTTTATGTTCTCCTGTATTAGTGACACATCCTGAGTATAGTAACACTGCCCTTGTTGTTGCTGGAGATGTGGAGACTTGTAAGCTAAGCAGGGGATATAGGAACACAGGCAACCCCTCTGCTCTATTACCACACCACTCCACCTTCCTCTCTCCACTCATACATCAGCCCTCTCCTGCAACAGACCTAGGCAGACACACACAGGGTGAACTCTGAGAGCAAACCCCCTCCCCCCCCCCCCTGTATAGAAGTTACGTAGCTGCCTGTGTGCTGATGGGAGGGGGGAGAGGGAGCAGAACAGACAGACCAAGAAGCACGCCCCTCAGTTCAACTTACCAGGGACACTGACAGGCTGAAAGCTCGTAATGAGACAACTCCTTTAATATACTGAGGACTTTGTTGCCATGTTCTTTTTAGGAAGAAGGGTCTTTCTTTTGGCAATGCTTCGAAACAAGCCATACTTGTTGAGTATCATTCTAACTGTAGTATCATTAACTTGAGCATCTAACATGCTGAGGCCTGTAAGGTCTGAGATGTAGCGCTTTGATTATTTGCCAGTCCTTTGAGTATTGCACAGTCTAACCTTAGAGTGCATTTGCTAGAACATCTAGTTCTGGGAAGATTGTCAGCTGTCTTGACTTTTTTCCACTCGTGAATAATCTTTCTCAGTGTAGAATGATAAACATTGAATTGTTTGGAAATGATCAATTAATTAAGGAAATTTGATTACTACAAACCTTACTCCATTAAAGCAGTATGGTTGCATCCACACAGCACAACAAAAATACTGGTCGGATTCTGAATTAGAATATTTCCAGTATTTTACAGTCGGTTTTCGGCATGTCCCCAACGGCATGGGTTTTCGGACGGTTTTTCAGGCGGTTTGCAGTTTTGCAGACCGCTTGAAAAAGTGGCCGAAAATTATCACAATGGTGCTCTATGGACAACCCATGCAGCAGTCCCAACTGCATGGGTTTTCCGTCCGTCGGTTTTTCCGCCCGCGGTCCTCTCGCAAAACATTCTACAAGCACAATCTTCCATCTGGTTTTCGGATGGAATCTGTGCAAGCATTGCGGAGAAAAGCCGACCGGTATTTGTCCTCTGCCGTGAGAATGCACCCTAAGAGGTTGTTCTTCATTTTTTTACACACTGTTTCTGAATTTTGGCTTAGTTTTTGATAAATAAATAATGGAATGGTAGAATCTGTTGTGCATTGTTTTTCTAAAGTTGCATCATATTCTCCTTATTTTAAAACCTTCTAAGGACCAGATTATTTTTATTATATTACGTACATTTCAAAGAGGGTATCATTTCTTTATTTAGAAAGCTCACAGTTATAACTGTGGTTTTAGTTAGGCTTTGCATAGTGGTATTATTTCAGTAATATTTAGAGCTATTCTGAAGATCCTGTATAATTTCATTGTGTAAGCAACACTTGGATGTATTAAGATAGCAATGTGTGGCGATATTATTGTGAAACAGTGTGCAACTCTAAAATGGGTTAAATTACTTTCCACTGGGATAGTAATGTAATGATGTTTTGTCGAGAGGGCTTCATAGAAATGTATCTATATGTGGAATGGGAACTTGTGGGCTCCTAGATAGGTCAGTTTACATTTGTGGGCTCTTGTACACAGGTCACTTGCCATTATGGTCATTCAAAGTAAGAAGTAAATAACTGAACTTTGCAAATATGCAGCAAGTTCTTGGTCATCATTGCTGCTTTATCACTACATTTCTCAGTCTGAAAGGGAATATTCCTGCAGCACAGCTGTTATTCTGCTGGATTCGTATAAGGCTTTTAAGTGCTGCTATTTATATTTTAATTCGCTCAGAAATGTGTGTCACTGTAGCAAAGATCCACTTATACATTAAAGTCTGTAAGAAATTGAAATCTTAAGAGCATATTAGCCAAAATGTTTTACAGAATGTGTCAAAAAGGAAGCAGAGGGATCTGGGCAATGCTATCCAATTATATCAGATCAGTGGGGTTTATTTTAATTCTTGTTCTTTATAATGGCAATGACTTTACAGCAATTATGCGTCTGTCAAGTTTCTCATTTACAATCAGTGGTATACATTATTAAGGACCATTAAAAATGTGTATTCTATGATCTGCATCCTGCATCATGGTTACTCATTTTGTGTAAAAATATTAAAGCTAATATTGTATGTTCTTTATTTTTCTATTTCTTTCCTACTGCTTATATAGTGCAAAATTATTCTACGGCTTTTGCAATAGTGAATGGCATCATGATTTGCCTTAGGCTTCATGCACACAAAAATATTATAGCTCTGTACATCCTCTGAGCGGTGCAGAGCTGTAGAACAACACCCAGAGAAGTCTGAGGGGGACAACTGTACCATTGTATGTCTGTATGCCTTTTATTTCATACTGCATCGTGTCTTGCATCATTAGATGTTGTACAAAAGTGTGGTGGCACCTAAAGGCACCAACAGCATAAAAGCACGGGTACTTAGGGCGGCATGTATAAACAGGGCTGTGCCAGATATCTGGCGACTTTTCAGCCCGATATCCAGCGCAGCCCCATTCACTACATTTTTAAATGGCCTGATTTGGGGAGCGTATGGAAGACAGGACACACTAGAACTGTACGAAGCTATAGATTTATGAGCTTCACTACGGCATTTCTAGGCGCATTACTGCTGAAACAGGTATACCACTTTCAGAGTGGTACACCTGAGCCAGAAAAGTTGTACAAGTGCTAGAATGTGCCTGATTTATGACCCGCTGTAGAGCGGGTTCATAAATCAGGCGCATTCTAGGCTATTATTATTCGCATGAAATTTGTGTTTAAACTCAACCCCAATCTGAGCGTTATTGGCAAAAAAAGGACAAAAAATTGACCATAACCGTAAACCTAATTCAAAGTTAAGGATAGGATTGTTTAGGAGTTTTAGGAGTTAACTCACCATTTTGCCATCCTAGTGCAGTCAAGTTTCCGGGTTTTTTAGAAGTACGCGCCTGCCAGCACGTACTTTTAAAGTGTGGAGGGGCTGGCCCTATTCACTTCTATTAATCATAGTGCATAAACGCCGGGAAGAAGTGACATGTCACCTTTTTCTCCCGGCGTACAATAAGCGCACATGAGAGCTATGAATTATCGTAATTGGGGGGCGTATTTCGGGAATATTGCAGGGCAATTACGCAGTGTGAACATTCCCTAAAAGATGTCAGATATCACATCGAACATAATTTTCTCTTACTTCAACAGAGGTTATGGTAACAGGAAGTGATATCAGTCAGGACATCTGGTCGGACGTTAGGCCACACTGGGAGCTTAGCATCACTAGACCAATGAGTTAACCCTTAAAATCACCTGAAAAATCTTAACCATGATTTAGGGTTAGGATTACAGTTATGGCTAGGGATAGGGTAAGAGAACCTACTCAAATTTTTTCAAAAATTCAGTTGAACCTGTGTCGAAAAGAGATCCATGCAAGCAACATTACAGGTACTCTATGTGCCTCCAACATAGGTGTCTTAGTTAAAGAGAAGTTGTCATGAAGGTACAGACTTCAGTTAACCTGCTGCTTTTACTTTTATGGTTTATGAAGACCAGATCACGCTAAGAATACTAGCTAATGTCTAGAGCTTAAAAGGGGTTTATGAGATTAGAAAAACATGATTGCACTGCACCAGAAAAAGCACCACTTTTGTCTGTAGTCTGTGTCTGGCATTTCAGAAACCAAAGTGGAAATAGCTGAGCTGAAATAGTTTTGTAGGGTAGGAATATACGGTCGTAGATAGGTCTCAGTAAGGCTATGATGCGGCCAAGAACTGCATTCAGCATGCTGCACCCATAATTTTAATTTGTTTCATAAATAGTCTTACAGAAATACAAGTCAAGACCACCAAACATGGCAGCCTTTACCATTGATAACATTAATAATTGATAACATTGTTAATGTCCTCTTGGTTTTGCCAGTGCTGACCCGCAAATTTGTCAAGCAAATTAAAATCATGGCTGCAGCAGGCCACATGCTGTGCCTGGCTGCACCATGGCCAAGCTGAAGACACACAACATGTCTTCCTACGTTGAGAAGGGGTTTTCCCATCTGGCTATTTGACTTTTCACAGTCTTTTCAGGCTCTCACTTCCTATTCAGGCTGCAGGCAGGTCTACAGCAGTGACTGACATTTCAGCTCTGCTTGCTTCTATTTCTAGCTTTGCCTATTAGAGGGACATTGCTGATGGAAGGTGGTGATAAACAATGACATTGTCCAATTGGGACTTCTGGTTATCAATGTGAGCCAGCAGAGTTGTATTTGTCATGAGTGGAAGCTGCAAGTGAAAAAGAAAAACTTACATGCTGGCAAGACACAGTTGCTGAGTGATATTTGATTTAAATACACAGATAAATAATCTGCAGATCTGACAGGATGGCACAAAGCTTCTCTTTTTTCTAAATGGTTAAAGTTTTCCACAGAAGAATTGTAAGGTCAGAGAGTGAGAAGCAATATTAGTCGTGATGATAAGACACAGTAGGGAGTGACCTCACCTGTCTGGCCACTGCTAGAGCAGAGAGAATGGTCAGTAACTAGAGAAGCTTGTGTAAACATGCAGGAGATAAGAGCTGCCCTAACTATGAAATGAAGCAAAACTAGAACAACATTGAATTTTGGAAAGAATTTTTATTTACCTTTAAAACTAATCTACAGGATGGGTATAGCCCTTCAAGCTTCAGGCATTTCATCACTCTACATGTAAACAATGTAGCAACTTCAAGAGTGTTGTCACCTTTCTCCAATGCTATCTTATGGGTTAGTTACAGTACATGTTAATATGAACTAGCAAAGTCAATGGCACTTTTACAATAGTGTCATCATTAACATGTAAGCCAACTTTTCAAACCAAATAATTTCTTACTTTAGTGCTAATATTTTGGTAAACATTTCCTACAGTCTTGAATCTGAAGAACAACAAAACACAATAGCAGTAAAGTCTACATTTAGAGGGGTTGTTTAATTTTGGGGGCTTTTTTTAATAAAATTTTAAATATGCTGCTGCTGTTGCACTAATAAAAAAAAAAAAAAACACCTATTCATCTTGGTGCTCAGCAACATTTCAGCATTGCTACTGCCGGCGGTCTTACCCGGTCTCTGTCTATATTCAGCTGCTGTAGTCAATCAGTGGCTTACCATCACTGCTCTGGAGCCGTTCACCACCAATAGGTGATGTCAAGGAAGACCAGGTCTCCCATGATCATTGATTACATACGGTGACATTCACAGGAGCTGGATGTAAACAGAGATCGGGGAAGACTACTAGCAGAACTATTACTCAACTGTAAGTGATGTCAGACATCGCATCCAATATCATAGATGTTATGTTAAAAGGAAGTGATGTTGTGCTAGAACATATGTACAGAGATAAATTGCCACCTTCCGGATGTATATAGTCAAGGTGTTAAAATTATTGAAAACAAAATAACCTAGACAACCCCATTTTAATATCCTTTTGATACAATGATTTAAGGGACCACCTTATAAATAACTACAGTGGGTAATTAGGGTAACTAATGTTTCCATTTCAGTTATATGATTTCAATAATTTGTCTTCCCTAATGCAGACCAGAAAGTTACATCAAAGAAGAGGGAGGTCATTTTGGCATCATGGACACAATAGTTCATTGCAACGAGTCAACTCCCAGCTTAATGTCTTCAATTTACAGTAACAAGAGTAAGGAAAACAAAGTGTACAAGCAATGCCACAGAAATATTAGAACAGATAGGAGATATAACTTGTAATCCAAAATTAATTATACTTGCATTATGGCTTAAATGGAGCCAAGACAGAAGGTCTAGGATTATGGAAAAAAGGTCATATTGGGCTATATTGCCATTAAAATCATGTGTGGTTTATTGAAAACTTCAGTCAAAGCATCATGGCTTATTATTAAATCAATATAAAGCTAAGAAGCTTTAATGGTCTTGTTCAGTCTTTATGTGGCTACAGCATTCATTAACGAGCACTAATTGTATGTTACATGTTTGTTGTTGTGCCTAACAAAAGTCTGTAGGTAAAATAAAAAAAAAGAACATTGAATGTGACTTAACATGGTCTTTCAGTTGGAAACAATCACTGAATAATAACCTAAGCCACTAGTAGAGTTAAGGCTCAACTAATAGCATACTAACAACCCTCCCAGGTTGTGCGGGAGACTCCTGCAAATAAGGGAGAACTCCTGCTCCCCTGAGAGAGTTGGAGAACCTCCTGCAGCCACATAGCTGTGGGAGATTTTTTAAGAAAAGCGGCACCAGAACAGTAAAATAAGACGCTGCCCCAGCACTACTGATGGTAGGGAGCGTCCCCCCTGCAGATAACTATAAAACGTTCTGGGTGCCCTCTGTGGGGGATAGGGTGTCATTCAACTTTACTGGATTGGCTATCCAGTGTCCAGTAAAGCTGAGGGACACCCAACTCCCACAGGTGGCACCCATTTTTTTATAATGGAAAGTAAGGTGCCACCTGTGGAGGATGGGCGTCACCCAGTCTTCTTGGATGGTAGATAGGCTATCCAGCCTATGTGTACATATGTAATGTTTCTGCTTATTTACAAATTTCCCTTTTGGACTACTTAAGATTCGGTGGACTACATCAGATCACCCGTGGATTTTTGTAATTTTTTTTTTTTTTTAATTAATGGTTTTGGGCTGGTCTCAGGTAATTTTTTTTTTAAATACAAAAAAAAATTGCTGTTGATTTTAAGGCTGACACTAACCTCCCTCAGTATTACCCCAGTATGCAATGCACCAGGGATACTTCAAAGACCCAGGTAACAATCAGAAGCGGACCCTCTAATGTGAAGGACTGCTTCTGTGGTGGCTTTGGGTTGTTAATTTTAGGGTGGACTTTCTCATCCTGAGAGTTTCAGGCTGCAGTTGCTGTTTTTACCTTTACTAGTCTTGGAAAAATGTAAAGCTACATATCCACTGTGATCAATAAATAAATTATTAAAAAAAAAAAAAACAACGTGGTATCTGCTTCTTTTTTCCATAACCAGTCAAAGTAAAACCTGCAGTTGCAGGCTGATACTATCAAGATGGGAAGGTCCATGGGTACAGGTCCCTTCCCACCCTAAAAATAGCCAGCAGTAATCCAAGAAGCAAACCATGATGTAAAATCATCTCTGAGGTCAGCTTGAAGTAAGCTAGACACAGAGAATGGGGAGATGGCTGTGCATGCTCAGCTCTCCCCCATTCATTCCAGTCTATGGGAGTTCCAAGTGTATCTGAGCACACTCGCTTGGCTATCTTTAGAAATCCCATAGAAATGAACTGGTAGAGCTGTGAAAGCGCAGCCATCTACCCATTCTTTGAGTCTGGATCGTAGCAAGCTATGAGCTGACTTCAGATATGATTTTATGAGATGGCACAATCCCTCTACCGATTTGTAAATTGTTATTTCATTGCACATGGCTTGTATTATGTTGACTATTTATGGTTTTATTTAGGCCAATTAAGGACCAAATAGGAATGCTCCAGTGAATGCATAGTAATAAAAAAATGCTTTGTTGAGAGTTGTAGCCTCTCTGTACACTATCTGCATCTCACCGAAAATATACAATTGGCACAAGGAACGGTTGTAAGGGGTTATACTTGTGTTGGGTTGTTAACAGTAGTCGGTTGCCATGAGGAACCAGGAAGTAGGATGGCCTGGTTGTGACAGTTAGGCTATGTTCACACGGCTTATTCTGGGACGTATTTCAGCCCATAATTCGTGCAGTACGGCGCGAATTATGGGCTGAAATACGTCCCAGTCAGTATGGTAATCCACAGTTCTCATAGAGAACTATGGATTATGTCTCCTCTCCCTGCTCGCACAATATGGCGAGCAGGGCGAGACGTGACATGTCTATGGAGAATAATACATGTCTATGGGCCTGCCCCCACCCCGCCCCCGTACACACGGCATAATAGCGGGGCGAAATACGTCCCATAATTAAGCCGTGTGAACATAGCCTTAATAATTCAGTCAGGCAGTTTGGGCCTGTGTATGTAGTTTGCTGTGTGTCAGGAGGAGCTGGGCAGCCATTCAGCAAGTTCAAGGGGGTGGAGATGGGCTGAGGAGAAGAGGGGCCAGCTTGTGCAGACGGGAAAGCTGCAGTTGGTGACAGAGTTGTGCAATGGGTGGATGCAGTTGGGGTGCCGCTATTACACCCCCCTGTCTGTTACACAGTCTACATTTGACTGCTTATAAGGTTCAATAGGTTTAAAGGGGTTGTCTAGTTAGTTTATTTACACTTTTTCTTAGGACACTCCTGCCTTTTAAAATAAAAAAAAACGTATACTCGACTTTCCTCTTACCTTTGATCCACCGCAGAACCGTCCTTACTCTCCGCCAATTTTCTGTCTTCTTCTAAATGGGATGTCACAGGTACAGCCGCTGATTGGCTACAACAGTCACATGCCATTGGCATCACCTTTCAGAAGTTAGTCACAGAAAATAGATTCAAGAATCCTTAAAAGAAGCACCTTATTTTATTCAAAATGTAACGTCTATAATGTTGCAAGTCTGTAGAAACTTAGAGCCGACACGCCAGTTTTAAATCGATATGGAGGAGGGTAGAATGCAACAGTATGTATGAATTTGTCGTATGTGGGTTCATAAATCTGGCATATGGTATACCTTGCACAGCATATCATATCTTTGGCGCATATTTTTGGTAGAGGTGTTCATACATGTCTCTTCTAGTCTTCAGATGATGCAAAAAACACATTTATGCAAGCTATATTTGCAGAGAATCCCAAATAACTTCTTTACACTAATATTACTGGAAGAATTGTCACTGAAAAAAGAACATGGTCGGCAGCGTTATGAAGGTCACTTAGATAAAGGTGTTCTCAGTTCATGTTAAAGAGTCAAGTCAATTGCAAATGTTGATACCAGCTGTGGCTGGTGGGAAATAACTTTATCAGTATACAACACAGCGATCTCCTCTCTATCGCTGTCACAGCATTGTATAGCCTTGACAGCACTATTACTCAGCTAACGGGTGGGTTGGGCTTCGTTTAAAAAGAGAACACAAGGCACAAGATTAGAGATGGGCGAATTGATTCTAACGAAGTGGAATTCGTTTAGAATTTCAGGAAAACTTCGGTCGGAACGAAGTCGAACTTTGGGGTACTTCGGGTGAACGAAGTGTGCTTTTGATTTATAAAATGGCTGCGAGCACATGGCGTTACATGGGGCAAAGCACTCTGGGAGAAAGAAGGGCATAGCCTGCATGACATGTGCAGAGGTGAAGCCAATCAGAGACCGGCAGGATTCTGTGACGTCACCGCACTATATAAGTCCGGGCGCGACGCTGGGAGCTCATACCGCTCTCACTGTACTGATCAGGGAAGGTGCTGCCGCGGCTGATAGCTCTTACTGAAGAATTGATTTTTATATAGCGATTTCTGTGGGGTGTCTCAGCTTGTGTCAGAGACTGTTCTCTTAATGTTCTATTTCTAATTTTTTGGGGTATTGGATCTGAAATCCAGTGTGCGTCCAATGCAGCTGCATATGCATTCAATATCCAAGTGGGATCTAAGCCAGTTCCTGTTGTATTCATTTAAGAAACAGCGTTTTTACAATACAAATACTCACTTCATTTTTGGCTGCTCAATTCTATTGCCAATTTACATCCTGGGTTAATTAAGCGTTGTTTTGCTGGTGTGCTGACCCCAAGAAACCGTCTTTTTCAACGCCAAAATATATACATTTTTCCTGTAGCCTAATTCACAAGCAAAAGCTAATTACAACTGTATCTCTTGTGTGGCGTAGAAAACACGCAATTATAACACGCTACAAAGCTACTAGTTTGTGCGGCTCAATAATTTGGCGCAAATCACATCCAGGGTTAAGTTAAGGCGTTGTGTTTTGCTGTGTGCTGACAAAAATAGCACCGTCATTTTAACCGACCAAATATATACATTTTTACCTGTAGCCCTAATATCAAAAGCAAAGGCTAATTACAACTAGAGACTATCATCTTGTTGTGTGGACGTAGAAAACACCAATGTAACACGCTACAAAGTCTACTAGTTTGTGCGCTCAATTCTTTGGCGCAATTACATCCAGGGGTTAATTAAGCGTTCTGTTTTGCTGTGTGGCTGACAAAAATAAACCGTCTTTTCACCGCCAAAAATATATACGATTTTCCTTTAGCCATAATGTCACAAGCAAAGGTTAAGCGTTTACACAACTGTATCTCTTTTGTGGGCGTAGAAAACACGCAATGTAAACACGCTACAAAGCTACTGAGTTTGTGCGGGCTCTAACTTATTTGCGCGAATTTAACATCAAGGGTTAATTAAGCTTGTTTTTCGCTGTGTCTGAGACAAAAATAAACCTCTTTTCAACGCCAAATAATTAAATTTTTCCTGTATCCTACATCTTCACAGCAAAGGTTGATTACTACTGTATCTCTTGTTGTGTGGCGTAGAAAACACACAATTGTAACGACTCTACAAAGCTACTTAGTTTGTGCGTCACAATTCTTTGGCGCAATTTACATCCAGGGGTTAATAAGCGTTGTTTGAGCTGTGTGCTGACAAAGAATAAACCGTCTTTTCACCGCCAAATATATACATTTTTTCCATTTAGCCTACTTACACAAGCAAAGTTAATTACAACTGTATCTCTTGTTAGTGTGGCGTAGAAAACAGCGCAATTGGTAACACGCTAAAAGCTACTAGTTTTGCGGCGCTCAATTCTTTGGTGCCAAGTTACATCAAGAGGTGTTAATTAAGCTTGTTTGCTGATGTGTGCTGACAAAAATAAACCGTCTTTTTTCACGCACCAAATATTTAAATTTTTCTCCTGTAGCCCTATTCACAAGCAAAGGTAATTACAAGCTGTAATCTCTTGTTGTGTGAGGCGTAGAAAACACAAGCCACGTTGTAAACACCACTACAAAGCTACTAGTTGTGCGGGGTCAATGCTTTGGCGCAATTACATCCAGAGGGTTCTAATTAAGCGTTGTTTTGACCTCGGTGTGCTTAACAAAAATAAACGACTTCTTTCACCAGCCAAAATATATAACATTTTTCCTTATGTCCTAATTCACAATCAAAGTTAAATTACAACTGTATCTCTTGTTGTGTGGCGTAGAAAACATGCAATTGTAACACGCTACAAAGCTACGATTTGTAGCGGCTAAATCTTTGGCGAATTGATACATCCAGGGTTAATTAAGCATTGTTTGCTGAGGTTGTCTGCTGACAAAAATAACAACCATCTTTTTCACCGCCAAAATATATAAATTTTTCCTGTACCTAATTCACAAGCAAAGTTAATTACAACTGTATCTCTTGTTGTGTGGCGTAGAAAACCCCAATTGTAAACACGCTACAAAGCTACTAGTTTTGTGCGGTTCAATTGCTATGTGCGCAATTTACATCCAGGTTAATTAGAGGCGTTTTGTTTTGCTTGGTGCTGAACAAAAATAAACCGTCTTTTTCAACCAGCCAAACTATATACATATTTCCTGTATCCTAATTAACAAGCAAAGGTTAATTACAACTGTTATCTCTGTGTGTGGGCGGTAGCAAAACATGCAATTGGTAACACGCTACAAAGTTACTAGTTGATGTGCGTCTCAAATTGACTTGCGCAAAATTTACATCCAGTTAATTAAGCGTTTATGTTTGCTGTTGTGCTGACAAAAATAAACCGTAGCTTTTCACGCCAAAATAAAAACAAGATTTTCCTGTAGCCTAATACACAACCAAAGGATTATTAACAACTGTATCTCTTGTTGTGGGCAGTAGAAAAGCGAGACTGCAATTGTAACACGCTACAAGCTGCTAGTTCTTGCAGCTCATTCTTTGGCAGCAAATATACATCCAGGGTTAAATAAAAGCTGTGTTTGCTGGTGTGCTGCAAAAATAAACCGTCTTTTTCACCGCGCAAAAAAATATACATTTTTCTGTAGCCGAAATCACAAGCAAAGGTTAACATTACAACTGTTCTCCTTGGTTTGTGTGGCGTAGAAAACGAGCAATTGTAACATCACAGCTACAAAGCTACTAGTTTTAGTAGCGTACCTCAAATTTCTTTGCGCAATTTTAATATTCCAGTTAAGGGGGTTAATTAAGACGTCTTTTGCTGTTGTGCTGACAAAAATAAACCGTCTTTTTTTCACCGCCAAAATATATACATTTTTTCCCTGTACAGCTAATTCACCAGCAAAGGTGTAATTACAAAACTGATCTCTTTTGTGTGGGCGCTAGAAACACGCACATTGTAACACAGCCACAAAGTACTAGTTTGTGCGGCGCAATTCTTGTGGCGCAATTTGACATCCAGGGGTTAATTAAGGCGTCTTTTGCTGTGTGCTGACAAAAATAAACGTCTTTTCAAACGCACAAAATATATACATTTTTCCTTAAGCCTAAATCACAAGCAAGAGTTAATTACAACTTGTAATCTCTTGTTGTGTGGCGATAGAAAAAACACGCAATTGTAACACGCATCCAGAAAGCTACTAGTTTGTGCAGGTCTCAATTCTATGGCGCAATTTACCATCAGAGGGTTAATTAAGCTCGTTTTGCTGGTGTGCTGACAAAGCGATAAAGCCGCTTTTTCCACGCCAAAAATATATACAATTTTCCTGTAGCCTACTTCCAAGCCAAGCGTTAATTACAACTGGTATCTTTTTGTTGGTGGCGTAGGAAAACACGCAAATTTAACACGCTACAATAAGTTATCTAGTTGTGCGGCTCAAATCTTGGCGCAATGTACTTCCAGGGGTTAATTACGCGTCGGTTTTGCTTGGTGATGCTGACACAAAATAAAACGTCTTTTTCAAACGCCAAAAAATATACATTTTATCTTCCTTGCTTAGCCTAATTCACAAGCAAAGGTTAATGTACAACTGTATCTCTTGTTGTGTGCGTAGAAACACAGCAGATTGTAACACGCAACAGAAGCTACTATTTTGTGCGGCTCAATTCTTTAGCGCAATTACATCCAGTGGTTAATTAACGTTGAGTTGTGCTGGCTGCTGACCCCAAGAACATCTTTTTCAACGTCCAAACATATATACCATTTTTTTCCTGTAGCCTAATTCACCATAGTATCAAGCGGTTGATACAACTGTAATCTCTTGTTGTGTGGCGTAGGAAAACACGCAATTGTAACATGCTACAAGCTACTAGTTGTGCGAGCTTCAAAATTCTTTGCGCAATTTACAGCCAGGAGGTTAATTAAGGCATTTGTTGTGCTGGTGGCTGACAAAAAAAAACCGTCTTATTTCACCGCCAAAATATATACATTTATTCTGTAGTCTACATTCACAAGCAAAGGTTAATACAACTCGTATCTCCTGTTGTGGTGTCGTAGAAAACACGCAATTGGTAACACGCTACAAAGCTACTGAGTTTGTGCGCGCCTCAATTCTTTGGCGCAATTTACATACCAGGGGTTTAATTAAGCGTTGTTTTGCATGGGTGGCTGACAAAAATAAACCGCTTTTTCCACCGCCATATCATATACATTTTCCTGTAGCCTAATTCACAAGCAAGATTGAATTACACTGTATCTCTTGGTATTTGTGGTGGCGTAAGAAAACACAAGCAATTGGTAACACGCTACAAAAGTTACTAGTTTGTTCAGACTCAATTCTTTGGCGCAATTTACATCCAGGGTTTAATGTAAGCGTTGTTTTGTGCTGGTGTGCTGACAAAAAATAAACCGACCTTTTCACCGCCAAAATATCTACATTTTTTCCTGTAGCCTAAAATCACAAGTCAAAAGGATAATTACAATTGTATCTACTTGTTGTTGTGGCGTAGAAAACCACCAATTGTAACACCTACAAAGTCTACTAGTTTGTGCGGACTCAATTCTTGGTGCAATTTACATCCAGGGGGTTAATTAAGCGTTGTTATTTGGCTGGTGTGCTGACAAAATAAACCCGTCTTATTCACCGCCAAAATATATCACATTTTTCTGTAGGCCTAATTCAAAAAGCAAAGTTAATTACAAAACTGTATCATCTTGTTGGTGTGGCGTACAGAAAACACGCAATTGTAACAACGCTACAAACTACTATTGAGCGGCTCAATTTCCTTCTGGCGCAATTTACATCCAGTTGGGTTAATTAAGCGTTGTTTTGCTGGTGTGCACGACAAAATAAACCTGGTCTTTTTCCACCGCCAAAAATATAATACATTTTTCCTGTATGCCAATTCACAAGCAAAAGGTTATTACAACTGTTTCTCTTTGTTGTGGCGTAGAAAACACGCAATTGTAACACTGCTATCAAAGCTACTAGTTTGTGCGGACACAAAACTTTTGGCGCATTTACATCCAGGGGTTTAATTAAGCGTTGTTTTTGCATGGTGTGGCTGACAAAATACAGCGCTTTTTTCACCGCCAAAAATATATACATTATTTCCTTGGTAGCCTAAGATTAGACAAGCAAAGGTTAATTACAACTGTAATTCTTCCTGTTGTGTGGGGCGTTGAAAACACGCAATTTTGTAACAACGCAACAAAAGGCTATGAGCGCATGTTTTGATGCGGCTCTAATACTTTAGGCATCCAATTACATCCGCGGATAATAGCTTTGTTTTGCTGAGTGTGCTGACCACCAAGTAAACTGTCTTTTTCACGCCAAAATATATAAATATTTTTTCTAGTATCTAATTCAGTCAACAGCAAGTTGAATATACAAACTGTAATCTCTTGTATGTGTTGGAGCGTAGAAAAGCACGCAATTGAAATACTGCTAACAAAGTTAGCTCAGTTGTTTGCGGCTCAATTTCTTTGGCGCAATTTACATCCAGGGGCATAATAAGCGTTGGTTTTGCTGTGTGTGACTGACAAAATACACCTTCTTTTCAAGCGCAAAATATATACAATTTTTCTGTAGCTATAATTAACTAAGCAAGGTTAATTGCAACTGTACCCTGTTGTGGTGGCGTAGAAAACTCGCAATTGTAACACGCTACAAGCTATTAGTTATTTGTGCGCTCATTCTTTGGCGCAATTTACATCCAGGGTTAATTATGCGTTGTTTTGCCTGGGTGTGCTGACCCAAGAAACCATCTTTTTCCAACGCCAAAATATATACTATTTTTCCCTATAGCCTAATTCCAACAGCAAATGGTTGATTACAAGCTGTATCGTCTTGTTGTGTGGCGTAGAAAACACAGCAATAGTAAAACTCTACAAGAGCTACTATTGTGCGGCTCAATTCTTTGGCACAAATTTACATCCAGGGGTTTAATTAAGCGTTGTTTTGAGTCTGTGTGCTGACAAAAAATAAACCGTCTTGTTCACCGCCAAAAATATATACGATTCTTTCCTGTAAGTCCTAATTCACAAGCAAAGGTAATTACAACTGATATCTCTTGTGTGTGGCATAGAAAACACAGCAATTGTAAGCACCAACGCTACAAAGCTACTATTTTGTGCGGCCTCAATTCTTAGGCGCAATTACCTCCATGTGGTTCTTAAGCTTGTTTGTGACTGGTGTGCAGACAAAAAAAACCGTCTTTGTTTCCAACGCCAAAAAATATACATTTTTCCCTGTAGCCTAAATCATAGTACCGACAAGGTTAATAAGCTGTTTGTGCTTTTACATTTAGTAAAACACACAAGTGTTTTAAACTGACACATACAGAATAAAATTTTTCTGCAATGGCCATTTGTGGAGGGCAATTTATAGTCCAAGGGTACCATACCCAAGCTTGTTACTTGGGTTCATTGGAGTCAAAACGAGGGTGTATATTTATCAATACAGATATCTTTCATCAAACAGTGTCTGTACATTTTAGAACAATACCGAGAGTATGTCCAGACAGAGAGGTGGCAGGGCCTCTGCCAACCTGCGAGTGGCAGAGTGCACAACATTCTGGAACAGGCCCAGGTCGCGCACAGCAAAGGGGACGTCGCAGCAGGGTACACGTTGGAGAGGCCACAAAGCGTGACCGAGCTGTCCATCTAGGCGCCATGTGTTGTACAGCAAACCCAAGGTTCTGATTGGATTGACAATAGGGGTTCATCCTCTTCCTCCAGATGAAATCTGACAACCCCAGCCAAGAATCGGTGGGAACCTCAGAACACAACACCTTTAGTTGGCATGGCCCGGGATCGTGGTCAGCTGGCCTCATCACCTGTCCATCAAGCTCCGCCTCAGTGTCCTCATCCGGTCCCTCAGCCAGAGATCTACTTATGTGGTGCTGGGCTCAGCGCGCACTAAATAGCTGAGGGATGAAGCAATTTGAGAGGCAGTCAGTCTGCTACTTGGCAGCGCGAAGAAAAGGGGATCAAATCCCCTGCTTCATGCAGTAGGCGCAAAGTATAGAATGTGGAGAGTAGAGGCATGGAGGTTATTTGTGAGAGGTCAACTCTGCAAATAGCAAGACCGTGATGTGGACAGCCAGTGACGATGATACACAAATAGATGATGATGTAGCCCAGATCCTAGCACATTACTATTCACCTTGGAGCCTGTGTGCGGCAAAGGCTCTCATTCATCGTCCAGGAGAAGAGGGTGTCAGCTTGCGCGCGTCAGGCAGGCGGCGGCAGCCAGCAAATTGGGTCGTGAGGCCGTGAGTCGCAGATAGCAGCAGTAGTGAGTCCGTGAGCCCAAGCGGCCACAGGGTAAAAACCCGCTTCGCAGGTCCAAGAAAGTAGCAGGCACAGGGCGCAGCGAGGCATGCGGTGGCAAGATGCGATCACTCAAGTTGGCGGAGCGTGCGTAAAACTTATCGGCGATATTCGAGTTCGGTGTTGGCAGTTCTTTGCTAAGACACTCGGAGGAGCGAATATGGTATATGTAGAATCTGTAATCAGAAAGTGAAAGCCGTGGCCAGTAGCTAATGTTGGCACCACGGCCGCTCGCGTCAACACTTCCAGTGTCGAACCATCAATGCCAGGTGGCTGCATGGAGAAACGTGGCTCAGATGTGGTGTCCACATCCTGCTGCCGCAGCAAACCGTCAGACAGCGGCCCAGTGGCTGCATGCATTGCAGCCAGTCAAGCTCCACCAGCCTCGGCAAAGGTGAGCTGTATTCTCTCTTTAGACATCATCCTCCGGTCCCAGATGCTCCTGCTCCTCGCTACTCATAGGCGCCAGGCGAGTCGTATCTAGCGAGACAATTGAGCTAGAAGAGACAACAGTATGCAGTCCACCATCCTAAGGTGCAGCAGCTGGACGAGGCTCCTGTCCAAGTTGTTGGTATTGCCGGCCCTCCTTTCCATATGTTGGGAGCTCTGAGCACCATTTCAGAGAACTACTGGCTTTGATGCCAAGAGCCGAGATGGGAGAGTTCCAAGCCGTAATTTCTTTTCCAAAAAAGGCAGTAGCCAGCACTGTGACGAGTAATATGTAGAACAGAAAGGGTGGGGTCAATCTTTGAGCTTATCTGTTTTGTTCCAAGGTGCACACGGCAGCGCGGACGAGGTCTAGGATCCTGTAGAACTAAACGGCTCAGACAGCCATACATGTCCTTATACGGGCCCACTGGAAATCTGTGCATGTACATTAATCCATTCGTACAAAGCCAGGAACACCTCCACTCAAGTTGAGCGGCAGAACGGCATCGCCCCAACACACTCTGATAGTGATGTTTCCACCCGCTGGAATCCAGCCTGGCAAATGTGTGGACCGACTGTAAGAACAGAGAAAGGCCGATTAACGATTTTTGATGAACCCGGAGCAAGATCAGAATACTCCCCTGTGGTAGACTTGAAGTCTGCCAGTGGCAGCCTCATGTCGTGACAAATGCTGTTTGTTGAGGCCATTCGAGGAGGCGACGTTATTTTGTCTAGTGCCAGACTACGGATGAAAACGTCATTCCACTGCTTCATGTCCTGGAACAGATTCTGAAAATCTTTCTGCAGGGGGATTCGCTGTGAGGACAGTGGCGACTACATTCTGTGCCACAATGAGTCCGTGGGGACTGAAATGAAGGAGAGGACGAAGAGACGTTGAGCAGAAAGCATTGGGTCTGGTGATATGATGGATTTTCAACCGCAGGTGACAACAGAGAGGAGGAGCTGGAAGCAGTCTGGAGGAGGTGGGATGGAGATGAAGAATGACGCGGCAGATGGACAACCCGAAGCATCCGTGGCAGTATAGCAGTGGAAATGGAGGCAGGAGCCGCTCGAGTCACTTTGTGCAGATGGCCCGGTAACAGTCAGCTTATTTTGCCTGGCGACACACAACGGAAGAGTCCAGCATCCTAGGCAGAGGGATGACGGGCTGGCTGCTCCTACCCTATGAGTGTGAGGGGGCGCGAGGAGGCGCTACCTGTCCAAAATGGGAGCCCTTTTTCCCAGCTGGATTGAGAGGGAAGACAAACTCAAATAAGATAGGGAAATCCTCCGTAATCAGTGGCCGCTGCCTATGTAGCGGCATCGTCCCTCCTCTGACAGGTCTGACCAGGGGGGCGGGGTTCTCACGCTCACGTACTACTGCCGCAGCTGCTGGGGGGGAGGTTGGGGGTAGGAGCAGTAACCTCTCCATCAGTAGTAACCTAAGTCTGGAGATCACTGATTGAGGCAGCTTTCCCTTCACCACTCCTAGTTGAGGAGGTAGTCGCCAGCAGCAGCAGCAGCAGCAGGAACCTGGAGCATCCCTGAACCAACAGGTTGGTGGCTCTACTTGACAGGCAAGACTCTGCCACCATCAGTTTAGATGATCCGCTGGACCACTGGGCGACCAAACTGGATGTGGTGGCCGCAACTTGCCGAGTTTCATTGAGAAGCTGCTCCTGCCCCGGCCAGTAGTTTGGCCATCAGAGCGGGTTTTCAGTTGCGGTGGGGCCATCATTACCCCAAGGAGAACCCGCTTGTCCGACGGGGAAATGGTGAACGACTGACCTTTGTCTATAATTGGAATTCAGAGCGTGGATCGGCCCCGAGGATTTCCACACACCAATGCCTTAGGCGTCAGTCTGGTTCAAACTACTGCCTCCAGCCGATCTATTCCTGATGCGCACCGCGCCGTGATGCCAGCACTGCTGCTTGGGCCAGTTTTTATGTTTTCTCCATCTGCCTACGACCATCCTTTACCAGGGACTGGTATTACGCCAACCCACCTAACACTCTGTCAATTGTGCCACTCTATGACCTCATCTGCTGCGAGTGCTGTGAGAGTGCTGTTTGCCGTGACATCCACACAGTGTCAATTGTGCCACTCTCTGGACCTCATGCTGGTTTCCTCAGCTGCCGCTAGTCACCTCAAATCCTCCTGTCATTGTGCACCTGTGGCCTATTCCTTTTTTTGCCACCTGCCAGAATTTGTCATTGTGCACAGTCTGACCTCATGCTGCTGTGGCTGCTGCCATGTCCTCTAGGGACTGTGTCATTGTGCCACTGCCTGACCCCCTCATTTCTGCTGCCACCGTGGCCACTCGGGCCGTGACCTTTCGCTCTCAGTCATTGTGCCACTCTGTGGCTACCTCCTGTTTTGCCACCACCAGAATGTCAAGTGCCACTGCCCTGATGACCTCATGCTGCTGCTGTTGTGACCCTCTACACACTGTGTGATCCCGAGCCACTCTGTGGCCTAATAACTGTATTTGCCCTCCTCTCAGAATGTTCCATTGTGCCACTGTCTGACCTCATGCTGCTGCTGTGGCTGCTGCCGTGTCCTCCAAACTGAGTCATTGTTCCACTTTTCTTGACCTCATGCGTGCTTGCTGTGTGCTGCTGCCGTGTCCTCCACACTGTGTCATTGGTCCACGTTTTCTGACCTCATGCTGCCTGCTGTGGCTGCTGTCCAGTTTTCCTCCACACTTGTCATTGTGCCACTTTCTGACCTCATGCTGCTGCTGTGGCTACGGCTGCCGGGTCTCCACACTGTGTCATTGGTGCCACGCCTGACCTCATGTCTGCTGCGCGCACCGTGACCATCCGCTCTCAGTCATGTGCCATCTGTGGCTTCCTTCCTGTTTTGGGCACCTCCAGAATACATAGTGCCACTGCCTGACCTCATGCTGCTGCGAGGTGGCTGCTGCGGTGTCCTCCACACTGTTTCATTGTGGCCACTTTCTTCGACCTCATGCTGCTGCTGTGGTTGCTGCCCCGTGTCCTCCACACTGTGTCATTGTGCCACTTCCTGACCTCATGGCAGCTGCGCCGTGACCCCCCGCTCTCAGTCATTGTGGCCATTCTGTTGGCTTCCTCCTTTTTCCACCGCTCCAAATGTCATGCCACTGCCTGAACCTCATGCTGCTGCAGGAGCCTGCCGTGACTCTCGACGCTCTCAGTCATTGTGCTATTCTGTGGCTTCCGTCCTCCTGTTTTGCCACCTCCATGAATGTCATTGTGCCACTGGCCTGACCTCATGCGCTGAGCGTGGCTCTGCTGCTTGTGTCCTCCCACACTGTGTCATTGTGCCACTTTCTGTCCCTCATGCTGCGCTTGGTTGCTGCCGTGTCCCCTCCACACTGTGTCCATTGTGCCACTGCCTGACCTCATGCTTCTGACCGGGCCGTGACCTCCGCTCTCAGTCATGGTGCATTCTGGGGCTTCCTCCAGTTTTTGGGCCACCTCCCAGAATGTCATTGGCCACTTCTGACCTCATGCTAGTGCTGCAGTGGCTGCTGCCGTGTCCTCCTCGCTGTGTGCCCATTGTGCCACTGCCTGACCTCATGCTGCTGCCGCCGTGACCTCCGCTCTCAGTTCATTGTGGCCATTCTGTGGCTTCCTCCTGTTTTGCCACCGTCCAAATGTCATTGTGCCACTGTGCTGACCATCATGCTGCTGGCCGCCGTGACCACCATCCGATCAATCAAGTCATTGTGCCATTCTTGGCTTCCTCCATGTTTTGCCACCTCGCAGGATGAATGTATTGTGCACTGCCTGACCTCATTGCTGCCTAGTGCTGCCGCCATCACCTTCCACACTTCTTCACAATGTTGCACCTTGAGCTCTCAGCTGTTTTTTCCAGCTTTCGCTGGCATGAACTTTATGCAGGCCTATACATTCCCGATTCAGTTTTTTGGTCAGTTTTGTCCTCTTAAGTGCCCAAGGGGAATTTTAATAGTGAAGCGAATCCTTACAGAGCGTCGGCAGTCATCTTGCGTGTCATACTAAAACACTAATCGTATGAAGACCAAAACCAAGCTCCCTCTACATATTTAAGCATGGCACAATTGACGTTTCTACAGCACCCTGCAGGGCTCTGTGCAACCTGGAAATAGCTTTTTTACGTGATTTGCGTGTGCCGAAGTTAACCGGAACGTGAAGATTATTCATATTTTGCCGAGAAATTCGGCGAAGTGAACGAAACGAATTTCGGGAAATTCGCCCATCTCTACTAAAGATCCTTTTTCTTAATATTATGCGTCCCTTAGCTCTAGTTTTGCTCCAATTTGTTCCTTTTCAGTTTGAAACCGATTTGACTAAATGTATGCAATTATTTTGATTTGAGACATCCCACACCTGAATTTTTCTCTATGACCTTGACTCTAAATGTAGTCCTCATCCTTACCATAATCGTAATCCTAACCATAATTTAAGATTAGGGTTTTTTTTTTTACTAGGTTTGAATGAATTAATTTACCCATTCCCCAGCACATTCAGTTTCCTACTGCAGTTGCTCTCACGTCACTTCTGTCTGACATCCCACCCACTCCAAGCGTCTCATAGGCCGGAAGTGACGTCAGATGGAAGTGACATTAGAGCGGCAATGCCACAGGACCTGAAAAGGCAGGGAACGGGTATGTCAACCTATTCAAATGCAGTAAAAAAAAAAACTAACCCCAATTTAGGATTAGAACTAAGGTTGATAGTTTTTTGGTGTATATTAATTTGAGCCACCCCAAATCAAAGCACTTAGATTCAAGTTAAATTTGACTTTGATTAGAATCTGAAGCACAATGCTACTTACCTTCTTACCATTCTGCATTTTTTCAGATATCTAAATAATTTTAGACTATTGTACAGAAATACTGAATATTAAACTATACATAGAGCATTTTCGTTTCCATGTTAGTCTATGGGGAGGCATTTTATAGTAGTTTGCTAATACATTAGCAAAGCCGCTAAAACTTTGAAAAATAATGTTTTTGCCTGGGTGGCTTTTCTTTAGTCTCTGTCCCATAATATTGTATCAGCAGAAATGTCAAATATATATTTATATGTATTCCTTCGTCACTAGTTACAATGCTCAACTTTGTAATAGTAGTGAAGATAAACATGATGTATCTGGATAATAAACGGCAAAACATAGATGCACTAATAGGCCATGTTGTCTAGCAGAGGTAAATAAACAACGATTGCCAAGTTTACTTCTGAACAGGCTGATGATAAGCTACTAAATAATGCACACACATCTGTTGGCAAGCAAAGACTGAGTCTCAGTTCTAATAAATAAATGAGTGTTATTGTTATTTAGGAGTAGTAATAGTGCATCATTATTGTTCCATGTTTTATAAATATTTAGAATACTAGCAGAATATATTATTCTCAAATCTGTCACCAGGCTTAAAGTAAAAGAAGTCCTTAAAAAGTAAGCAAAAAAGTTTGCATGTAAAGGGGTCTGTTCACCCTGTCCTTACTCCTTTAAGAATTGGACTGTTAGGGCCGTTTAGACGGCAATGGATAAATACTGGTCGGTTTATCCAACCGGTATTTGTCCGGTTTGTGTGCCATGAGCGGAGAGAAGCCCTCCCACTTCACATTCACTTGCTCATATTCCGTCCGAAAACCGGATGGAAGAATGTGCATGTTGAATGTTTTTCGGGCGGCCCGCAGGCTTTTCATAGGAGCCCGTTGTGCTAGTTTGCGGCTGTTTTTTTAGACGGTCTGCAAAACCACAAACTGTCTGAAAAACCGTCTGCAAACCCGTGCTGTGGGGACATGCCCTTAGAAGAGAAAAGGGAAGTGACACCTAGATAATGAGGAGAGCCCATGGCATCAGAGGGAAAAGGGGAGACATCTAAATCCATAGAAGTGAAATGTCTGCCTCCATGATCAAAGATGAACACGCCCTGTGAATGTGCATTCTGCATCCCAACCCCTGAAAAAAGCCAAGTGAAGCTTTATATACATCCACCCCCGCTGCAGTACAGTATTAACACTGTTACACATTAAGTATTGGAAATAGTTCTTCTTTGCTGTGATTCAATAACTGTGTTAAGAGGCTGTATCTGTTAACAAGGTAAAAAAAAAATTAAAACTCTGTAGCCTGGACCTGCGTTAAAATTAAAAATGTAACTTGTCCCGATGTCCTCATTCCATATGAATCATGAACCAAGTGTCACTGCTGATCAGCCTGAAGGAGAATCAGAGCTTTGACAATGGTGGAACAAGTGAGGACATTTTGTTTGTTTTTGTTTTCATTTTATGGCAGTTCTAGGCTATAGATGGTTTTCTGAAAATACTGTAATTGTGTATAGCTTTCAGTGACTGTAGGTCTTAGGCTTACCATGAGGGTTAGCAGAGCGGAGCACCGGCAGCACTCCCCTCTACTAATACCTGGCAGTCTGACTCCTGCCTCTGAAACTCGGACAAGGGCCCGCGTTCAGAACAGGAGGCGGGGGGCCCGGGCCCCCCATGGGGTTTC
>JAODAL010030292.1:0-50183 GCA_025379985.1 Phyllomedusa bahiana | reverse complement strand
CCCTAATCACTGAAAAAGGTTTGGGGGAAAAAAATTAAACCATAAATTTGATTGATTAAATCACTCTCAGAAGCCAGGAGGGCAAATGTCTTCTCAAACTAAGAAGTGTTTTTGGGATGATTAGGACATTTTTAATTACTTATGGGGTGTGCGAACGAATTAACACATCTACACGTGTAAAAAAACCTTTTAAAAAACTGCAGGGAGGGGTGTATGTTGTATGTTATCACACTTGAAAAAAAGCAAAATGATAATAATGTAAAACTATAAATAAAACTTCCCTAAATAAATTCTGTAAACAAATGTCAGTTACCAAAAAATATACTAAATGACAGTCACTGTGCAAAAAAGCATAGTGCCACTTTGTGATCTGTGGGTCAAAGGTTTAGGGGTCATGCTGTGGTACGGCAGGTATAGTCAATGTCCAGTTCACTAAAATGGTGTTGAAAGACTCCTTTTCCGGCACTTTTTAAATGTGGGAGTCATGCAGGTTTGGGGCTCATGCTGTGGCCAGGACAGGTATAGTCAATGTCCAGTTCAACTAAAATGGTGGTTGAAAGATTCCTTTTTCCCGGCACTTTTTAATTGGGGGTCATGCAGGTTTGGGGATCATGCTGTGGCCCAGGACAGGGATAGTCTATGTCCAGTGAAACTAAAATGGTGGTTCAAAGACTCCTTTTTGCGGCACTTTTTAAATGTGGGGGTCATGCAGGTTTGGGGCTCATGCTGTGGCCCAGGACAGGCATAGTCATTGTACAGTTCAACTAAAATGGGGGTTTGAAAGACTCCTTTTCCCAGCATTTTTTTAATCTGGGGTCAGACAGGTTTAATGGTCACACTGTGGTACGGGAAACAGATATAGTTAATGTCCAGTTCAACTAAAATGGTGGTTGAAGGACTCCTTTTACGGCACTTTTTAATCTGGGTCATGCAGGTTTGAGGCTTCATACTGCGTTCCCGGACAGGGATATTAAATTTGTCCAGTTCAAGTAAAATGATGGTTCAATCCTACTGCCTTCTGGCACTTTTAATTTGTGGGTGTTGCAGGTTTAAGGGTCATGCTGTGGTGCAGAAAGGGATAGTAAAATGGTCTGTGTTTTTTTTTCTGTGGCTTTTAAAACCTAGTGTGTTGCCAAAAAATGTAGCACGTACTATTTGACTGTTGTGGATGTTAATTCCGTTTTTCGATCCTGTTTGGGTGTAAGAAGGGAAGGGTGTTGTTGGTCCCTATAGACTTTAATGGTCTCGGCGAAAATTTAAATTATCGACTATGGTATCGTCTTGAAAATTTGCGTATCGATAACCCCGATGACGATAGTCAACTAATCGCTATCCCTATTGACTATTGGCGATTTTTACGCAAATTTGAAATGGGCACGGTTTTTTTGATGGGGAATTTTTGATCACGCGTTTTAGGTTAAAATCTGTGCAAATTTAAATTAATAGGGCTCCATTTTCAGCGCCCCTGTCATTTTGGGGGCAGAAAAATCACTTGGGGAATAGAGCGGGATGAGCTGTGTGCGCGCACGTTGACGGGGGTATGGTTGCGTTTGGGTGGAAAAAACTGACCTCGTTTTTACATAAAAACCCCTTCCTGTTCTGCCTCAGTGTGTGTCGCGTTCATAGGAGTAAGCGTGCACTCTCCCTGTGTCCACACAGCCAGCAAACAGTTCAGAAAAATTCAGAAAAATGTTTCTATTTTTTCAAAACAGCTATATTTACTGAAAATTAGAATTTGGGTAGTTAGAGATTTGTGATTTTAGGTAGTTAGGTGAGAATTTTAAAGGGAGCATCTCCCTGTAATCACGAGGGAAAGCAGGGGGGGGGGCCGGGGCGAAACAGACAAGCCTTTAAAGGAAGGGATATAGTGCACCCGAGACTTGTTTAGACATTGCATTGAAAGGCTTTTTTTTAACATTTTTCTTTGAAATATTGCTTGATGTTTTGCCGCCTGAACTTATATTAGGATACAGATCTTTTCTAGCAACTGCAGGGTTATTTGTTAGGGTGCAAAACTCCCCCTTTTTTTATTTTATACATTCGATAGTGTTTTTCACTTTTTTCCCTCCCCGTTTTGTTGATGGGGCGGCACCCTTTCACTTAAATTTTAATACAGCAATTTTGTCGCACACAGGTCTATTTTTAGGTCAAAAAAATACCGTTTTTTATCCATATACTTTTTTTTCGGGGGGTTTAGGTTTTTTTTTCACTTTTCCCCCAGTCCACCTATGTTGAAAAGAGGCCCCTTTTAAATTTAAAATTTCAATACAGAAATTTTGCCCGTAAAACCGGGCGGGGTGTATTTTTAGGTGAAAAAAAATAGGTTTATTACCCGTAAAAATTTCAGAAAACTTTTTTTTTTTCATTTTTGGGGGCAGGCCAGCTTTTTTTGATAGAGGAAACCTTGCATTTAAATTTCAAACGGGGCAATTTTGCCCGTCACCGCGGGGTGTTTTTTTAGGTGAAAAAGAAACCTTTTATTACCCGAAAAAAACTTTTTCAGTAGGGTTTTTTTTTTCACTTTGGTGCGGGCCGCTTTGTCCAAAAGGAGCACCTTGCACAAAAAATTTTCAAAAACAGAAAATTTTGCCCGTAAAACCCCCCAGGTGTTTTTTTGGGTTTGAAAAAAATACCGTTTTTTTATCCTATAAAATTTCAGTTTACTTTTTTTTTCACTTTTGGGCAGGCCAGCTTTGTTGTTTAAAAAGGAAACCTTGCCTTAAATTTCAAACAGAAATTTTTTGTCATCCCGCGGTTTTATTTTTTGGGTTGAAAAAAAATACCTTTTATTATCCGTTTTAAAATTTCTTAAACTTTTTTTTTCCCACTTTTGGGGGGCCCCTCTTTTTTTTGATGGGGAGGCACCTTGATTTTTAAATTTTCCCAATACAGCTTTTTTGTTTGATTTGGGGGAAATTTTGAGAATACTGGGTTTTCCCGGGCTTTTAATAGGGGGACGTTCCAAAACTCTTCCTTTACCCTTAAAATTTTTTTATCTTTTTAAAATGGAGCGAAATGAAAATTGGTAAGCGAGAAAAAAAGGGGGTAGGGACAGGGAGGGGGTAGGGGGAGAAGGTGCTCCTTCCGTGCGGGAAAAAACAGGGAAAGCCAGGGGATTTTTCGGTTGCGGGGCCCGTCGGCCTGTCATCGTTTGGGTCGGGGCCCCGTGAATTCAGTAACAAAAACAGCGTCCCAAATTTTGTTCTTCATTTTTTAATTGAAACCCGGCCCAGCAGTCTTCCCCCTTGCCCCTCCCAGCCCAAAACCCACAAATGTTGTCATCAGCATCATCAGCTTTCCCCCAAACATGAAGCGAAGGAACCCCAAATGTAAATTCTTTGTCCCCAAACCATGTGGAAAAAACCATTTTCAAAGCCCTCTTTGTTGCCCCAAAATGCGGTTGGGGGTAAAAGGGAATTTTTTTAAAAAATTCAAGACCAAAGAGGTGATTTTCTCTGCTCTGACCCCCATTACTGATGCCATCAGAGGGGGGAAAAGGGAAAGGGCCGGTAATTTTCCAAAAACCCCGGGGGGGTTTTCGGCAACGCCTTCGTCCCCCCTTTGTTTGTACCCGCAGTTTCCTGGAGGGGAATTTCGGGACGCCCAAAGTCACCTGTTTGATGATGAGATAAACGACATTGCGGACCCCAACGGGGGTCTTTTAAAGCAGAATTTGCTTGGGGAAGGCGCTTCACCCAGGACAGGGGGAAGACGATGGGTAGGTAATTTATGGGTCCCCCCTAAAAAAGGGGGGGAGGGGGGGTGCAGATGTCCGTGTTTTTATTCTGCCACCCACGGTCGCAAAAACCCCCCGCCCCCGCTTATCCCCGGGCCCAAAAAGGGGCCGGACCTCTCAAGCCGGGGCCTTTCCCTTTGAGAAAGCCTTTTAATTCTCCCACGATGTCATATCCCGCCTTTCCCGGTAAACCTTTTTTTGGGAAAGGGAATTTAGGTTTTTAAACCCCCCACAAAATGTCTAGTCAAAAATTTGCGCAAATGCATTTTTTGGGAAAGGGAGGCAAACTTGGCCAAAAAAGGCCAGCCCCGATGCCGGGTTCCCAACCCAAAGTACACCCTCTGCCCTCCCCCCTCCTCCTCCTCCCCCACCCCCAAAGGGCTTTTCCCTCGGCTGCCCTTGTCTTCAAAGCCCATAAATGGGGGGATCACCCCTCCCGCTTCACCCTTCCACCGTGGGCCCCAGTTTTCCCCAAACCCCACCAGAACCCATCCTCCACTTTACTTCCGCCGGGATGACACCTGCACCCCAATACGGGCCGGGTTACCCACCAGCCTTCTGTTTTCCCAAAAGGTTTGGGGCAAAAGAACATTTTAAACCCCAAAACCCCCCAAACCCCAAAAGCCTGAATGTGGGCTTTTCCCCGGGGCTTTTGGCCCTTTGGGAAAAGGGGGTTCCCTTTCCGTTAGGGGAAAACAGAGGGTTTTCCCCCCGCCACGTCAGGGGCCCTTCCCGGGGCCCCCAAAATACCAGATCCGAGCGGGCTTTTTCTTTGCCAAAAAAAGCCGCCCCTTTGCCGGGCCCCACCCACTTTGGTTCATCAAAATTTCAAAGCGCTTTGTCTGCACTGTGCCCAAAAGCCCAAATTCACCCCGACACAGGGGACAAAGTAAGCACGGCCCAAAGGGCCACTTATATCTGTGACAGTCAGGGGTGGCGGGGGTGGATTCTCTGGGGGGCCCGGTGGCTTCAGGCTGGGATGCTCTTCAAACCGCAGAAATGGTGCAGGGCTTTTTCCCCCCAATTCTGGGCATCAGGGCCCAGAGAAACCGGGCCCGTTTTGAAATTAATCTTCTTGGAGCCCGCCACACACAGGAAGGAGCTGTGGACGGCTCCCCGCAACGAGACCGAGCGCTGGCGGGGTGACAAGAACTTGTGCCAGGCAAGGTGGTTTTGCGATAAGGGCGAAATTGCTGGCCCTCTTAAGATCGGTAGGCGGGGCCCCCCCCATCCCCTGCCTGGCCCATTCATAAACCCTGTCGTCCAAAATTTCTAAAGTACCCGGGTCGGTCCCTGCTGAGGAAGGTCGAGTTGAGTTCGCATTTCCCGCCGTTCGAACCCCCCCCCCCCCTGTTTCTTGCAGCGTCAGCTGGCCCCCCGTCAACCGTCTCATTTTTGAATGGCAACACGGGGAATTCCACCCTCCCCCTCTTCACGATTTGGCAGCAGTCAATGCATTAGCAGTACGAAGTGCACATGGCCTGACAAGAGCGGTGGGGGCCCTTGGGTATTAGCCCCCGAGGGGGGCGGGTGAAAGAGCTCTGACCACCCTTGCCAGTTTGAGAAGCCCCAAAAGGGGCAGTGGGCAATGCCTTGTAGATGCCCATTGTGGTGATCTTTTATTTGGGAAGATCGTTGGAGACTCTGAAACATGGGGCCCCCCGGGAGGAGGAGGGGGAAAGGACACAGATTGGGGAAGGAGCCTTTTCTCCGCGAATCCCCCAAGGCCCCACAGTTTTAAATTTTTATCGGTCTTATTAGGAGTGGGGGGGGGTTCAGGGGTTTGCAAAGGCGGCGCTCAGTCTCTGGGGATATCTGGCAATCAGGGCTTGTTGAAGCGTCCGGAGAAGCGGAGGGGGAGGAGGAAATTTCCCAGACACCGAGTTTCCGACGTCTCTGCCTTGGAAAGGGTTGGCGCGAAATTTTAGGGGGGAGGGGGAAAATGAGGAAGATGAGTTTGTAGGCCCTGACCCCGAGGCTTGGGAAAACAAGGCTCCTCTCTCACTGATGCTTGGATGTCCCTTTCCTCCCAAAATGATCCCGCTTAAGGCATCAAAAAGAACAAAAGTTTTTGGGGGGCCCCCTTTGGATCCCCGGGACAAAAAAAAACTCAGCACTTTCCCTTCCCCCCACCCAAAAGAGATAAAATGAGGAAAAGGAGACCTTGGATTTACAAGGAGACATTTTTGGTCTGCTTCAGTTCTTCTAATGTACGGTGGGAAAAAACATCAGTGACTTGAAAAGCTTTCGTGCCAGGTAGCCGTAGCGGCAGCGCAGCAGAGGGGAAGGTGGCAGAAGCCCAAGGGGGCCTTGGCAATCTTTATTTACCACCTCACCAACGATGCAATGCAGGCAGACATCCAACACACCGAGACCCAGCTTAAGATCATGGTGCACGACTATTTTGCGTCTCAACACCGATGTGTTTGTATGTGTTCCGGACCCAAATAGACTTCTGGGTATCCAAAATAGACGAGTGGCCCGAGCTCGCTCGCCACCCCCGTAGAGGTGTTTTGTCCTGCCAGCACCCAGCGTCATATCTGAGCGGCCCTTCAGCACGGGGAGGAGTCATTACAGAAAAACGCATTGGGTTTTCCACAGAAAATTTGTGGATCGTTTGGGACTGTCATAAAGATGAATCAGGCATGGATCTCTGATGATGTTGTGGCCCAATTCCCGAGGTCACCGATTAGTTGCCAGTCTACTTCACATTCCTTTTCAAACAGAAATGGTCCTCTTGAAAACTTTTTTTTTAAAATGATCATTTCTTACTGCAATTTTTATTCTCAGTTCCCAACAGTTCATTTTGCTGGTTTTGCTGTGAGGAGATTGTAAAAGACAGCAAGGTTTCATGACAACACCGTATTCCATTTACTCACTTTATCTTAAGAAGGTTTCGCATTGTCAATGGTTTTGAGGTCATGTTACAGTGAGATACAGCTTTAATCATGGTCCTTTGGAACAGAAATGTGGCTCTAAGTGGCATTTCTCCCTCACAATTTTTAAAAGTGGCTGAGAAGTCATATTTAAAAATTTTTTTGGGGTCATGTTGCTGTGAGATTTCAGCAATAATCATGGTCCTTTTTGGAACAGAAATGTGGCTTTTCAGTGGCATTTCTCCTCACAATTTTTAACAGTGGCTGAGAAGTTTATTTTTATAATTTTTTGGGTCATGCTGCTTTTAAATGCAGCAATACTAAGGGCCTATTATAAAAAAATGTTGTTTCTAACAGACATTTGTCTTCAAATTGTCAAAAATGGCTCAAGGGGCATTTTTTGAATTTTTGGGGGCATTTTGCTGTGACAGGCAGCTTTATTTACGGGTTTTTTTATAAAAAAAATTTGTTTCTAACGGGGACATTTTTTCCCCACAATTGTCAAGATTTTGGCTAAGGGGGTTGGATGGTGTTTGGTAAAAAGGGGGGAAATAGGTATGACACTGTTAATGGACCCATTTAAAAATGCCCTTGTTTTGCAAGATTTTTTAACTTAGTTAGCAATCTCTATTTTAAAGACAACCCTTTTAATACAATTAAAAAAGAGAAAAAAAAGACATGGGGGTTCCATCCTATTTTTAAAAATTGTTTTTTTCTAAAATTTTAAATAAAAAAAAATTTTGCATGTAAAAAATAGTTGGTTTAAAAAAAATTTCCCGGGTTAAATTGTTAAAGGGAGGTACGGGAAAGGACTTGACAGAGTGGGTTTACCCAAAGAAAAAACTTTGGAGTATGGAACGGAAAAAAAAACCAAAGGGAAAACGAGGACCTTTTCCTTCCAGCCCGTTGAGAAAAATGAAAAAAAAATCCCAAGGGGAAAAAGGGGCCTGGGGGGAACAGGGCGTTAACCCCAGTATTTCAAAAGTGAAGCTCATTGGCCCCGGCAAATCATACGGAGGGGCAATTTGCTCCCCAGGTCTTAAAAGTCTGGCCCGGGCAGAGGACCTCCTTGTTAATAAATAAACAAACCCCAAAAAGCGGGGCTCTCACCGAACCCACTGTAAGCCCTGCCCGGGGGCAGCTGGACCCCCGTTTTAAAACAGATGGCTGACGGCAGAAATGGCTTTTACCGTTAAGGGGAAAATCAGGAGAGTTTAAAAAATTTCTCAAAAAAAATCCGTTTTTTGAAAAAGGTAAATTTTCTGTGAGGCTAATTTATTTGTCAAAATGGGCCCCAAGGGGGGACCCCCAAAATTGAAAAAATTTTGAGGTTTAAAAATTTTTTCCCGGGGGCTGGGGGTACTTTGGGGTTTTGCATCTTTTGATTCCGGGGGAGTTTGTCCCAAACCCCACTGAAGAAGGATTTGGAGGAAAAATAAAAACCTTTTAAATTTGATTGGTGAATCATTCCCCAGGAACCCAAGAGGGGAAAATTTTCCCTTCTAACTAAAAGTGTTTTGGGTTGATTAAGGCATTTTTTTACTTATGGGGTGTGGGGGTCGATTAACAAATTACACGTAAAAAAAAATCCCTTTTTAAAAACTGCGGGGAGGGGTGTATGTTTTTTGTTATCACATTGAAAAAAAGAAAAAAATGATTTTAAATGAAAAAACTATCAATAAAAATTCCCTAAATAAATTTGTAAAAAAAATGTCATTTAAACCAAAAATTTTTATAAAAAATAAAATTTTTCACTGTGAAAAAAAGCTAGTGCCATTTTGTGTATCTGGGGGTCAAAACCCAGGTTTTGGGGTTTCATAAGTGGTAAAGGAGGGGTATAGTCAAAGGGTCCAGTTCAACAAAAAGGGTTTGGTTAAAGGACTCCTTTTTCCCGGCACTTTTTAAATCTGGGGGGTTCATGCGGTTTTGGGGCTCATCCCTGTGGCCCAGGACAGGGATGGTCTAGGGCCCATTTTCAACAAAAATGGGGGTTCAAAAAACCCCTTTTTTCTTGCACTTTTTAAATCTGGGGTCAAAACCATTTTTAAATTTGGTCATTCTGCGGTACAGGACAGATATAGTAAAATGTCCAGTAAAATAAAATGGTGGTTCAAAGACCCCTTTTTTTCCGGAACCTTTTTAAATTGTAAATTTCATGCGGTTTAAATGGCCCTTTCTGTGGCCCGGGGAACGGGCATAGTCAATGTCCATTTAAAAACCCAAAAAAGGGTGGTTGAAACCCCCATTTTTTCCTATTTTTAAAACTTTGGGGGCACTTTTTAAAAAATTGGGGTTGGGTTTTCCAGACAAAGGTTTTCCGGGGGGCTCTTTGCTGGGGCCCCAGGACGGGGTTATAGTGAATGTCCTTTTGAAACTAAAATGGTGGTTAAAAAAAAGCCCTTTTTTTTGTTCCGGCACTTTTTAATCTCTGGGGTCATGCAGGTTTGGGGCTCATGCTGTGGCCCAGGACAAGGTATAGTGAATGTCCAGTTCAACTAAAAGGTGGTTCAAAGAATCTCTTTTCCAGCACTTTTTACTCTGTGGGTCAGAAGGTTTAATGGTATACTGTGGATCCAAAACGGGTATAGTTCAATGTCCAGTTAACTTAAATGGTGGTTCAAAGACTCCTTTTTCGGACTTTTGAATTGGGGGTCATGCAGGTTTGGGGCTCACTGCTGTGGCCCCAGGACAGGCTTAGTCAATGTCCAGTGCAACTAAAATGTGGTTCACAGACTTCCTTTTCCACAGGGCACTTTCTTTAACTTTGGGGGTCAGACAGGTTTAATGGTCATATGTGGTACAGAATGGTATAGTCAAAGTCCAGTTCAAACAAAAATGGTGGTTGAAGAATCCTTTTTCAGGCACAAACCTTTTTTCAACTGTGGAGTCTGAACAGGTTTAATGGTCATACTGCGGTCAGGAACCAGGCTAGTCAATGTCCAGTTCAACTAAAATGGTGGTACAAAGACTCCTTTTTCTAGGCACTTTTAATCTGGGGGGTCAGATAGGTTTACAGGGGTCATGCTGCGTTTTCCCCCGGACCAGGGGATAGCAATGTCTCAGTTCAAGTAAAAATGATTGTTCAAATCATACCTGCTTCCGGCACTTTTTAATTTGTGGTCATGCAGGTTTAAGGGTCAGGCTCGTGGTGCAAGACAGGGATAGTGAATGGTGTGTGATTTTTATCTGTGGCTTTGATAAACTAAGTGTGTTGCTAAGATGTAGCACGTTTATCATTTGACTGTTGTGGATGTTAATTCCAGCTTCTCCAGCCCTGTTTGGGTGTAATAATGAAAGGTGTTGTTTCCTATCCATAGACTTTAATGGTCCTCGGCGATAATACTATTATCGACTGTCGGATATCGTCTTGATAATTGCCGATATCGACTATCGACCCGATGACGATAGTCAATGTAATCGCTCATCACTAGTATTGACCAATCAGAATAGGAGCGACAGGGACCCATTCTAACCTATGGAGAAATATTGACCAATCATATTCAAAGGTGGGACAGTTCAAAATACAGTAAAAATGCAGAAAAGAGCTGATTGGTTGAGCTAGCGGGGGCTCGATCCAGCTTAGCCAATCAAAGCGCGAGCTACTTTCTCATAGAGTTCTATGGAGAAAAGAAATTCCGAGCAAGCTCTGTGATTGGCTAACTTAAAAGAGGCGCGGTTACTTGGACCAATGGGAGAGCGAGCGACGCTCTTATGGGTTTTCTAATGCAATCGGGAATACAACTGAACTTGGCCGAAATCAATTGATAAGAGTACAGAAGTTGTACCGATGTGTATTAAAATGAACAATAATATTGGGGTAAAGAAAAAAAATATTAATTCAATAAAATCGTGTTTATTTCTTTATTTTTGTTACACCCATGCTATTGATCAGTGGGCTAACGAAAATAAAGAAATAAACATGATTTTAATTGAATTAATATATTTTTTTTCATTCCCCAATATTATGGATCATTTTTTTATACAGATCAGTACAACTTCTGTCCCTTTTAAATCATTGAATTTCGGCCATGTACTGTTGTATTCCCGATTGCATTAGAAAACCCATAGGAGCATCGCTCGCTCTCCCATTGGTCCAAATAGCGGCGCCTCTTTTAAGTTAGCCAATCACAGAGCTCGCACGGAATTTCTTTTCCCCATAGAACTCTATGAGAAAGTAGCTCCGCGCTCTGATAGGCTAAGCTGGACGAGTCCCGCTAGCTCAACCAATCAGCTCTTTTCTTCATTTTTACTGTATTTTGAACTGTCCCGCCTTTGAACATGACTGGTCAATATTTCTCCATAGGTTAGAATGGGTCCCTGTCGCTCCTATCCTGATTGGTCAATACTCCTCCATAGGATATAATGGGCCACTGTCGCTCCTATTCTGATTGGCTGGTTTATACCGACCAATCAGAATAGCTTAAACAATTTGAATTACTGTATTTCCCGGCAATTCTCTATATTGCAATTCCTTATGTAGCGCCGGTCTCGGCGACAAATGCGTTGTTAGGGGTTTAACTGATTTATTTTTATAGAAGGTTTCAGCGCTTTATCTGATAATGTTTTTTCACTTAATTTAAAAATGAAATTTTTATTCATACTCATGCCGCACGGCGCTGAGCGCCGAGATTGCATTGCACCGATCTCTCCATAGACTACAATGGGAGAAGTAGCTCGCACTCTGATTGGCCGAGATAGCGAAGCCCCGCTAGCTCAACCAATCAGCTATTTTCTGTATTTTTACTGTCTTTTGAACTGTCCCGCCTTTGATTTTGATTGGTCAAAACTTCTCCATAGGATATAATGGGTTTTTGTCGCTCCTATTCTGATTGGCTGGCTTCTGCCGACCAATGAGAAGCGCTTACAGAATTTGAATTGCTGTTTTTCCCGACAATTCTCTATATTGCAATTCCCGATGTTGCGCCGGTCTCGGCGACAAACGCGTTGTTAGGGATTTAACTGATTTATGTTTATAGAAGGTTTCAGCTCTTTTTCTGAGAATATTTTACACCTAATAAAAATGATTTTTTAAATCATACTCCATGCCGCACGGCGCTGAGAGCCGAGAATTCATTGCTGTGATCTCTACATAGACTACAATGGGAGAAGTAGCTCGCGCTCTGATTGGCAGGATAGCCAAGCCCCCGCTAGCTCAGCCAATCAGCTCTTTTCTGTATTTTTACAGTATTTTGAACTGTCCCGCCTTTGATTTTGATTGGTAAAAACTTCTCCATAGGTTAGAATGGGTCCCTGCTGCTCCTATTCTGATTGGCCGAGATAGCCAAGCCCCCACTAGCTCAACCAATCAGCTCTTTTCTGCATTTGTACTGTATTTTGAACTGTCCCGCCTTTGATTCTGATTGGTCAATAGTTCTCCATAGGTTATAATGGGTCACAGTCGCTCCTATTCTCATTGGCCGGTTTCTGCCGACCAATGAGAATAGCTTTCAGAATTTGAATTACTGTATTTCCCGGCAATTTCCAATATCCTAATTCCCGATGTAGCGCCGTTCTAGAGTTTTAGAAAGTGATTTTTTTTATGTATTTTTTATTTTTGAGGTTTGAGCTATTTTCTGAGAATGTTTTCCGCCTTTATAAAGGAGATTTTTTTTATTCATACTCCGCACGGACATCTTTAATGATTTCTCGCTGTTTTCCAGCCTGTCTCGAATCGGAACCCATCTTCGGCGCAGTCCCTTCTGCACCGAAGTCCCGCTCTGCGCCCCATACACTGGCGAGGCGCGGCGGACTTTTCCCCGCATGTATGAGCACATCTCCTAGGACGGCGAATATTAGGCACAGCGCCCATGTCCCCGCACTGCGCCCCACACACTGGTGAGGCGCGGCGGACTTTACATGATATGTATGAGCGCACTACCTCGGGCGGCAAATCATAGGCGCAGCGCAACACTGCTCCTAAGTCCCGCACTGCGCCCCAAACACTGGCGAGGCGCGGCGGACTTTACATAGTATGTATGAGCGCGCCCCAGTGCCGACATAAATCAGGCGCAAATTTCGCCGGAAAACTGGCGGAAAGGTGCGCCCCGACGTGGCGAGATTCATACATGTCGCCCCATGAGTATTTGGGCATCCACTTGACAGATGAGGTTCAATGTGGACAAATGTTAAGTTCTGCTCGGGGTACAAAATTTTTCTGCGGGATCATTTTCCCTAGGGGTTGAAAAACTGGGAGAATCACAGGTTGAGAATGATCTGGGCGTTCTTGAAGACAGGGCCGCCATCAGAAATTTCTGGGCCCCACCCTCGACAGCCTCGTGGCCCCGCTCGCTCCCTGCTCTGCCACCCACCCCAGAAAAAGAAAATAAAATTCTAAGGTGACCAAAAAAAAAAAAAACTACAATTGAACCATTGTTTTTTGATTTAGTTCTTGTTGGATGTTACAACGTACAATTTTATATTGTGCAGGTCAGTATGTATACAAGGGCCAGCAAATACTGCCACATGATCACCACTATAATGTTATTGACCAAACCGCTAAACCCAGACCAATGTTACCAAATAACTATATACAAAGACCAAATAAAACCACCACATCACCACATATCTACACCATAAAGATACTGAATGATACCACCATACTGTTACTGAATGTAAACCATTATACCAAGACCAATATTACCACAATACAGTGACCATATAGTGGTAGAACCAGTGTACACAGAGCATTTAGTGACTCACAGGTGATGTCTTGTCCGATGAGTCGTTCACTTTCCTTTTTCTTCTCCATCCGATCCAGACCGCCATGACGACTTCTCACAGCCACCACTTGTTCCTGCAGAATTCACAACACAAACACCTGAGACTCCTCACTTTATCATCTTCTTAACTGTGCCCCCCACATATAAAAATTCCCCATCAATAGTGCCCCAAATGGTAATAATTACCCTCTAGTGCCCTGGTAGTTGGGTAGAGCTCCTGGTAGCTAAGTATATAGATCCCCCATAAGTAGTTATATATATATATAGGGCTCCTAAGAAGTAAATAGGTATATAAGTTCCCCTTTTGTAGATAGGTATATAGGGCTCACTCGGTAGGTAGTTTATAAGAGAAGGGCACCTAGTAGGTAGAAAAGTGCCCCCCCAGTAGGTAGGTAGATTAGGGGCCCCAGGTAGGTAGATAGGGGCCTTCGGTAGGTAGGTACTTGCCTCTCTACGCTCCTCTGGTAAGTCAGCCTGTTCTCTGTCCCAAACCTGGTGCTTTAGGCTTGGGGCGTAGAACAGGAAGCAGCGCAGGCGGCACAATGACATCACTTCATCGCACCACTTGTTCAGTGACTTACAGCAGGGGCCGCACAGCTCTGTCTGCCCCGCCATAAATTTGAATTGTATGTGCATCGCAAGGAAGTGCATACAATTGAGATAGTTTAAATGGTAAAAAGAAAAGGCCTGCAGTCTGTCCTTACAACTAATAATGTATACATAGAGCAGGCCATAGTCTGTATTTATAAATAAAACATAATTTTCTGGTGGGGCTAGACCCTCACTCTCACTGTGCAGGGCTCTGCTACAGTCCCCTTGTGGCCGACTCGCATGCCTGTGCCTACATAATGAGAGGGAGGGTCTGATCTCACCAGAAAATTATGCTTTAATTAGAGAGGCAGCCTAAGGCCTGTTCTACAGTATGTATACACTCTTAGTTGTGTGGACGGGCCTTTTCCCCCTCAAGGCATGACCTCACTGCCTTTAGTAGTGATGGAGGGCACTTGATTTGTAGGGGGAAAGGCCCATCCCTGAAACTAAGAATACGGCTGATGGACCTGGAAGGCCTGGACAGGGGGGCCTGGATGGAGGGCTGAGGGGCCTGGACAGGGGTCTGAGGGGCCTATATGGAGGGTCTGGACAGGGAAGTTGTGGGGACTGGACAGAGGGCTGAGGGGCCAGGATGGAGGGTCTGGACAGAGAGGCTGCGGGGCCTGGACAGGAGGGATGGATGGAGGGCTGAGGGGCCTGGATGGAGGGCTGGACACAGAGGCTGAGGGGCTTGGAGTGGGGGCCTGGACAGAGGGACCTGTATGGGGGGTCTTGTGGTCCTGGATGATGTCTGGGAGTCCAGGACAGGGGGCTTGGATGGGGTGGCTGTGGATTCTGAATGGGGGTCCAAGACAATGGGGCCTGTGTGGGCGGGCTAAGAATCCAGGACAAGGGGGCCTGTATGGAGGCGCTGGGGATCCTGGATGGGGTTGGGGGTCAAGGACAGGGAGACCAAGGGGTCCTGATGGCTTTACATAGAAAGAGGGGCCTACACTGTGTGAAGGGAGGACCAGCCGCCGAGTAACAGATCAGCACCATTACATAGAGATCTTTCCTTTACACTTACTGCTTCAGTGACTGTAGTCGGGTCCTCCCCCTTTCTGTGCATAGGCTTTGTTCTGCAGCCGGGATGATGTCACAATTCAAATCCGTAAGGTCCCGTGTAATCCCGACCTTCACACAGAGAAGGGGAGATCCCGGCTGCAGTCACTGAAGAAGTAAGTGTAAAGAAAAGATCTTTCTATAATGGTTCTCATCTGTGAATCGGGGGCCGGGCCTCCCTTCACACAGTGCTGGCCCCTCTTTCTATATAAGCTACAGGCACTGCACAGGCCCCAAGGAAGGCTCCGATTTCCTTGTGAAACAGAGGGGCCAACTCGCAGCCGGCCCCCCTGTTTCACATTTTCTCCATGATTTTTCTACATGATTAATTTGTATATAAATGGCCCTACAAAAAGTATGGTGAAAATCTATATCATGTAAAGCCCCCTTAAAAGACAATGGGACAATTCCCTCCATTTGGAGAAAAAGAATTCAATCTCCAGAGGAGAAGAGTGTTTTTCACCATGAGAACTATAAATCTGTGGAAAAGCCTGGCCGAGGAGTTGGTCACAGCAGTAACAGTTGAGGATTTCAAGAAGTTCAACTACAGACAGCTGTTACGGGGTATTTGACCCTCGTCAGTGCAGTGTTGAACTTACTGGTTGGCTGGGTGGGAGGCAAGAGTGGCTTTGTAAAGGGAAAAATCTCTCCTGAATAGCAAGTAAACCCTCACACCGACCAATTTATTGGTTCTTCTCCTCAAGGAGATATTTTTCCCTTTTCGGAGCCACTCTTGCCTCTCACCCAGTCAACCAGTAAGTTCTACACTGCACTGACGAGGGGCAAATACCCTGAAACAGCTGTCTGTAGTCGAACTTAACTGGCTTGGCTCAAATCCCTTTCACATTGTTAGGCTCCTGCGAGCTACATGTGAGCTGAGGATAACTACATCCAATAGAGTACGCTGTGGAGCTCCTCAGCAATTTTTCCTCAGCAATTTTTCCATAAGCTTTTGCTGTATGCAAAACAGTCAGTGAGGTCTGAATGGCAAGTAAACCCTCACACTGACGAACTTATTGGTTCCTCTCCTCAAGGAGAGATTTTTCCCCTACCTGAAACTTAAAAATATTAATACCTATGTAGCTGTATACAATTCTAGATCCAGTCTGATGACGATTTTGAAAGCAGAAATTAAATATAATAATAGTAATATAATATCCGGACACAAAAGCTACAATACCTTGACACTATTTTGTCATGTTATACGCTGGCTAATCTTTTTGCATAATATATTGGTCAATGGATATTATTATTGATTGTTTTGAAAATGTAAAATTTTCTGTTTGATACTGCATGATTTTTTTTCAGATTTTTATACCAAAAAAATATCTTTGCTCTATTTTACATTTTGTGTATTGTGGATAATCTATTAAAGTCATAGAAAGGCTGCCTTAGTCATGTGGCCAAGAAGTGTCAGCGGTGGAAGCAGTCTGAAGTCACTCCTTCACACTGCCTGTGTCATTTATTTGGTAGGCTACAGGACTAGTCGGTGATCCATGTAACTGCCTGCTCTGTCATAGTTTCAACTATATATGTGTCCCAAGGATTATTATTAGAGATGGGTGAATTGATTCTAACGAAGTGGAATTCGTTTAGAATTTCAGGAAAACTTCGGTTCGGAACGAAGTCGAACTTTGGGGTACTTCGCATGAACAAATTGAGCTTTTGATTAATAAAATGGCAGCGAGCACATGGCGTTACATGGGGCAAAGAACTCTGGGAGGAAGAAGGGCATAGCCTGCATGACATGTGCAGAGATGAAGCCAATCAGAGACCGGCGGGATTCTGTGACGGCACCGCACTATATAAGTACAGGCGCGACGCTGGGAGCTCATACCGCTCTCACTTGTACTGATTAGGGAAGGTGCTGCCACGGCTGCTTATGATAGCTGGTACTAAAGAACTCATTTTTATACAGCGATTTTTGTGGGGTGTCTCAGACTGCTTCTCTTAACGTTCTATTTCTGATTTTGTGGGGTATTGGATCTGAAGTCCAGTGTGTGTCCAGTGCAGCTGCATATACATTTTAATGCTATCTGCTCACAGCACATTGAATATCCAAGGGTGATCTAAGCATGTTCCTGTTGTATTCATTTCAAGAAACAGCGTTTTTACAATACAAATACCATTTTTAGCTGCTCAATTCTTTTGCGCAATTTACATTCAGGGGTTAATTAAGCGTTGTTCTGCTGCTGTGGTGACTAAAAGAAACCGTCTTTTTCACCGCCAAAAAATACATTTTTCCTGTAGCATAATTCACAAGCGAAGGTTAATTACAAGTTTTCCTCTTGTTGTGTAGTGTAAAATACACGCCATTGTACACGCTACAAAGCTCGTAGTTTTTGGTTGCTTAATTCTTTTGCGCAATTTACATCCAAGGGTTAACTAAGTATTTTTCTGCAGTTGTACTCATAAAAGAAACTTTGTTTTTCACCGCCACAGAAGAAATTCTGTAGCATAATTCATATCCGAAGGTTAATTAAGCCTGTTTGTGCTTTTATATTCAGTAAAATACACAGAGTTTTTAAACGGCACATACAAGTCATTTGGAGTCAAATACAGGGTGTGTATTTATCATATACAGATATCTTCATCAAACAGTGTCTGTACATTTTAGAACAAACAGTATGTCAGACAGAGAGGTGGCAGGCTCTTCACCTGCGAGTGGCAGAGGCACAAACATTCCTGTAGCAGGTCGCAGCACAGCAAGGGGACGTCGCAGCAGGGGTCACTCGGTGAGGCCACAACTGCCGCTGTCATCTAGCGGCCGTGTACTGACTAGCAACCCAAGGGCTCTTGATTGGTTGACTAGGTCATCCACTTCCTCCCAGATGACATCTGACAACCCCAGCCAAGAGTCGGTGGGAACGTCAGACACAACCCTTAGTTGGCATGGCCCATAAGTGAGTCAGCAGCCCTCACCTGTCCTCAACCCGCCTATGTCCCATGTGGTTCCCTCAGCCAGAGATCTACTATGTGGTCTGGGCTCAGCGCCACTATATAGCGAGGATGAACAATTTGAGGAGGGCAGTCAGCAGCTACTTGGCAGCGAAGAAATTGGGCCAATATCCCCTGCTTCTTGCAGTAGGCGGCAAAGTATAGATGTGGAGATTGGCATGGGAGGTCATGTTGTGAGGGGTCAGCCTCTGCCTATCAAGACCGGTGATGAGGAGAGCAGTGACGATGAAACACAAATGGATGATGATGTAGCCCACCGCACTTGGGAGCCGGGTGAGGCAAGGGCTTCATCATCGTCAGGAGAAGAGGGCGTCAGCTTGCGCCTCAGGCAGCAGCGCAGCCAGCAAGTGGGTTGTGTGGCCGTGAGTCAGCAGGGTAGCAGCAGTGTGAGGTCGGGAGCCAAGCAGCCACGGGGTAGAAAACCCACTTCGCAGGTCCAAGAAAGTAGCGGCACAGGGGCTCAGCGAGGCAGCGGCGGCAGTAGTCACTCAGTGCGGAGCGTTGGTGGTAAAATCAGCTACTCGGCGGTGTGGCAGTTCTTTGCTAAGACACCGGAGGAGCCGAATATGGGTATATGTAGAATCTGTGGCAGAAATTGAAGCGTGGCCAGGAGCTAACGTATGGCAACCACGGCCCTGCATCAACACATGCAGCGTCACCATCCAGTAGCCTGGGAGAAACGTGGCTCAGATGTGGTGGTCCATCCTGCCGCCGCAGCAGCGGCCAGTGGCACGCATGCCATTGCAGCCAGTCAAGGCTTCACCACCTCTGCAGAAGGGAGCTGTTTCTCTTTGACATCATCTCCCGTCCAGATGCTCCTGCTCCTCGCTACTCATGGCGCCAGCAGTCGTTCAGCGAGGCGATGGCAAAGAGACAACAGTATGCGTGCAGCAGCTGACAGTGCTCCTGTCCAAGTTGTTGGTACTGCAGTCCCTCCCTTTCCAAATGGTGGACTCTACACCATTCAGAGAACTAATGGCTTGTGCCAAGCCGAGATGGAGAGTTCCAAGCAGTAATTTCTTTTCCAAAAAGGCAATACCAGCACTTCATAAATATGTAGAACAGAAAGTGGGCCAGTCCTTGAGCTTATCAGTTTGTTCCAAGGTGCACGGAAGCGCGGACGTCTGGAGCTGTAACTACGGTCAGGGCCAGTACATGTCCTTTACGGCCCATTGGGTGAATGTGCTTCCTGCCCAGGCACACCAACAACTTGGACAGGAGATGCCGCTTTCTGCTCCACGTTGTCAAACTGCAGCTCCTGCGCCAATGTCCGCCTCCACCTCCACCACCACCAACACCATCTCAGCCTCCACAAGTACTGCTCCATCATACCACATGTGTAGGGCACAGCGGTGTCACGCAGTTCTACACCTGGCTTTCCTCGGCCAACAAAGTCACACAGGGGAGGAACTGCTCCGCGTCATGCAGCAAGAAATCGATGTGTGGCTTTCTCCGCGCCAACTGCAAATCGGAACCATGGTGACAGACAATGGGAGGAACATGGTGTCCACGCTGCACCGAGGAGGGATGGTCCATGCGCCCTGCATGGCGCATGTGTTCAATCTGGTTGTGAAAAGGTTCCTGAAGTCTTCCACCGATCTTCAGAGATTCTGAAAATGGCCCAGGAAACTGTGCATGCACTTACATCCATTCCTACAAAGCCAGGAACACCCTCCTCGAATTGCAGCGGCAGAACAGCCTCCCCAACACACTCTGATATGCGATGTTTCCACCCGTTGGAATTCCAGCCTGCACATGTTGGACCAACTGTATGAACAGAGAAAGGCCATTAACGATTTTTTGATGATCCAGGCGGACAGGAGTACTCCCCTGTGTAACTTTGATGTCAGCCAGTGGCAGCTCATGCGTGACACCTGCCGTTTGTTGAGGCCATTCGAGGAGGCGACCTTATTTGTCAGTCGCCAGGACTATGGGATGAATAACGTCATTCCACTGCTTCATGTCCTGGAACAGATGCTGAAAAATCTGTCTGGGCAGGGGACTGGAGATGTGGCGACTACATCTCATGGCCACATGAGTCTGGTGGGGACTGAAATGGAGGAGGAGGAGGAGGAGGACATTGGAGCAGAAGCATTGTCTGGTGAAATGAGTGGATTTTCTACCCAGGTGACAAGAGAGGAGGAGCAGGAGCAGCTGGAGGAGGTAGATGGAGATGAGGAAGACGAGGCAGATGACCCACAAGAACCGTGGCAGTATACAGTGGAGATAGAGGCAGGGAGCCCCTCGGAGTCACTTGTGTAGATGGCCCGCAGCATGCTGATTTGCCTAGCTAGTGACAGCCGAATAGTCCGCATCCGGCAGAGGGACGACTTCTGGCTCTCCACCCTATTGGACCCTCGCTACCGGTCCAAAATGGGAGCCTTTTTCCCAGCTACTGAGAGGGAGGACAAACTCAAATACTACAGGGAAATCCTCCGTAGTCAGTTGGCCGCTGCCTATGTGCGGCATCGTCCCCCCTCTGACAGGTCTGACCGGGGGGTTCCTCAGCGCTCATGTACTACTGCCGCGGCTGCTGGGGGAAGGTGGGGGCGTAGGAGCATTACCAGCTCCATCAGCAGCAACCTAAGTCTGGAGTCACTGATGAGCAGCTTCCTTCACCCGCCTGGGGCGGAGGGTAGTCGCCAGCAGCAGCAGCAGGACCTGGAGTAGTCCCTGAACCGACAGGTGGTGGCCTACTTGGACAGCACTCTGCCACCCCAGTTAGAAGATCCGCTGGACTACTGGGCAGCCAAACTGGATGTTTGGCCGCAACTTGCCGAGTTTGCAGTGGAGAAGCTGTCCTGCCCGGCCAGTAGTGTGGCATCAGAGCGGGTGTTCAGTGCGGCGGGGGCCCTCGTTACCCCAAGCAGTACCCGCTTGTCCACGGGAAATGTGGAACGACTGACTTTTGTCAAGACGAATCAGGCGTGGATCGGCCAGGATTTCCACACACCAATGCCTTAGGCGTCAGACTACATCAGCCATGACGCCTCACCCAAACTGTAAGAAATGAGTCTGGGTTCAAACTACCTGCCTCAGCCACTATTCTGATGCCGCCACCCGCCTGATGCCACACATCCGCTGACAGTTTCTCCATCTGCCACCAACCATCTTTACCAGGGACTGGTATTGCCACCCACCTCCACACTCTGTCAGTGTGCCACTTTATAACCTTATGCTGCTGTTGCTGGTGCCGGGACATCCACACTGTGTCATTGTGCCACTCTCTGACCTCATGCTGTTGCTCCTGCCGCCATCACCTCCACTCTCTGTCATTGTGCCACTGGCCTACTCCAGTTTTTGCCACCTCCAGAATGTCATTGTGCCACTGCCTGACCTCATTCTGCTGCTGCCGTGCCCTCCACACTGTGTCATTGTGCCACTCTGTCGCCTACTCCTGTTTTTGCCACCTCCAGAATGTCATTGTGCCACTGCCTGACCTCATGCTGCTGCTGCCGTGCCCTCCACACTGTGTCATTGTGCCACTCTGTGGCCTACTCCTGTTTTTACCACCTCCAGAATGTCATTGTGCCACTGCCTGACCTCATGCTGCTGCTGCCGTGCCCTCCAGACTCTGTCATTGTACCACTCTGTGGCCTACTCCTGTTTTTGCCACCTCCAGAATGTCATTGTGCCACTGCCTGACCTCATGCGCACTGTCCCTTTAAATTTTTCAGAAGTGCCGCGCCGGGACGGAAACAGGAGCATGGCGAGGTAAGTGGGACACAGAGGCGCCGGGTTGTCCGCAGCCCGAGCGCCGGGCTGCGGCACCCGCCGCAGCAGGAGACGCTGCGGCATTGCGGGTGTGCCTGCGACCCGACACGGGGGTCGCAGGGACAACCGTAACAGTACCCCCCCCCCTCCCCTTTGGCCTCCCCCTCTTTCTGGCCCGCAAAAACCTAGATAAGAGACCCCGATCCAGGATGTTCTCTTCCGGCTCCCACGACCTTTCCTCCAGCCCAAACCCCTTCCAGTGGACCAAAAAAAATCGTCTCCCCCTAACTGTCTTCGTGGCCAAAATTTATTTGACGGCAAAAACATTGGTGGAGTCAGCTAGGGGAGACGGGGGAACCATAGACCGAGAGAACCGATTATGGATGACCGGTTTCAGTAGGGAGACATGGAAGGAGATTGGGATGCGCAAAGTTGGAGGGAGCCGGAGCTTGTAGGCCACCAGGTTCATGGGACCTAAAAACCGGGGACCCAGCTTGTAGCTGGGGATTTTAAAGCAGACATACCTGGCAGACAGCCATACCTTATCCCCTGGGACAAAGGAAGGAGGGTGAGCCGAGGCCTGGCGCAGAGATTGACGTGTCTCCTTCCAACCGGCAGATAGGTCGCGGACCAGACTAGCCACCGAAGGGACATCGGCGGAGGCAGCGGGCAGCGGATGGGGTGGGCGGGGATGCCGACCAAAGACGATGAAGAAGGGGGAATCAGAATCCAGGGAATTATATGAAAACTCCGCCCATGGCAATAGACCAGACCAATCATCTTGTCTTGCGGATACGAAATGGCGGAGATAGGTACCTAAGACTGGTTCACTCTCTCCACTTGCCCATTTGATTGTGGGTGGTACGCTAAAGAAAAGTCCAGTTCCACTTGTAGGAGAGAGCAGAGGCCTCGCCAAAACCTTGAGGCAAATTGAACTCCCCAATCGGAGACAATATGGAGGGGAAGTCCATGCAGACGGAAGACATGTTTAAAAAAGAGATTGGCGAGTCGAGGAGCAGAGGGACGACCAGGCAGGGGAATGACGTGCGCCATTTTCGAAAAATGATCAGTGACCACCCAGATAACCGTATTACCGTCAGAGGGAGGCAGATCGGTGATAAAGTCCATGGCAATGTGGCCCCAGGGACTGTTAGGAACCGGCAGAGGCTGGAGCAAACCCGCAGGTTTGAGGCGCAGTGATTTATTGCAGGTGCAGGTGGTACAGGCTTGCACGAACTATTTCACATCCTTAGCGAGATCGGGCCACCAGTAGAACCGTGAGATCAACGCACAAGCAATACGGGAACAGTGGCCCCATTTCAGAATCCTTAGCCGGAGTGCTGGGCACACATACGTCTTACCCGGAGAAGTGCGGCTATGGGAGCTGCAGATATCAGGTACTGGAGGTACAATGTGCCAAGGAACAGCCTCCTCTTCTCCACTTACGTCAGAGGCACGGGAAAGGGCATCGGCCTTGATGTTCTCTCTGCCGGTCGGAAATGGATAACATAATTGAACCGGGCAAAGAACAGAGACCACCTTGCCTGGCGCGGGTTGAGACGTTGCGCTGACTGGAGGTAAAGGAGATTCTTGTGGTCTGTGTAGATATTCACAGGATATCGAGCACCCTCCAGGAGGTGGCGCCACTCCTCCAGAGCGAGCTTAATGGCCAGAAGCTCCCGATCCCCGATGGTATAGTTTCTCTCCGCTGGTGAAAATGTTCTGGAAAAGAACCCACCGGTCCGAGTCTTGCCCCCACGGAAGAGGCGTCTACTTCTAAGAAGAAGGGCTTCTCGGTATCAAGTCGCGACAACACAGGTGCAGAGGCAAATGCTGTTTTCAACTTGGCAAAGGCTTCTTCAGCGGTTGGTGGCCACAGTTTCAGGTTGGCATGCTTCTTGGTAAGAGCCACAATCGGTGCCACCAACGTCGAGAAATGTGGGATGAACTGCCTGTAGTAATTTGCAAAGCCCAGGAAGCGCTGTATGGCCCGGAGGCCGACGGGTCGTGGCCAGTGTAGAACGGCGGAGAGTTTAGTGGGGTCCATCTGCAGGCCTTTGTCCGAGATGATATATCCAAGAAAAGGGAGTGTGGTCTGGTGAAACAAGCACTTTTTAGGTTTGGCGTAGAAATGGTTCTCATGCAGGCGTTTCAGGACCTGGCGCACATGCGACTGGTGGGTCTCCAGATCAGGCGAAAACACCAGAATGTCATCCAAGTAGACAACCACGCAGACATACAGAAGATCTCTGAAGATGTCATTGACGCATTCTTGGAAGACTGCCGGAGCGTTGCACAAGCCGAAGGGCATCACTAAATACACGACGTGCCCGTCACGTGTATTGAAGGCCGTCTTCCATTCATCGCCGTCTCGGATCTGGACGAGATTATAGGCCCCCCCGCAGGTCCAACTTGGAGAAGACTTTAGCTCCGCGAAGGCGATCGAAGAGTTCAGTAATCAGCGGTAAAGGATACCGATTTTTGATCGTGATTTTGTTGAGACCGCGGTAGTCGATGCAGGGTCGTAAGGAACCATCTTTCTTCTCCACAAAGAAGAACCCGGCACCCACCGGAAAAGTATATTTGCGGATGAAGCCTTTCTATAGATTTTCTTTAATGTTGGCCGACATAGCCTGAGTCTTAGGTACCGAGAGTGGGTAGACCCTACCCCGAGGTGGACAATCGTAGGGACGATGGGGAGGTAGAGTGTCCGCCTGCTTCTTGGAGAAGACATCCCGAAAGTCCTGATACGGTGGTGGCAGGCCAGGTAAGAGCTTGAGAGGAGACTGTGGAGGAGTGGGGTGCACCCGGCGAGGTGCCGACAGTCAGCGAGACTGGCAATCTCAACCCCAACGCAAAATTTCGCCTGTCTTCCAGTCGAGCATAGGGGCATGACGCCACAGCCAATGAAACCCCAGGAGGACAGCCGAGGAAGAGCGGGGTAGCACGAAGAATGTGATTTTCTCCTTGTGTAAGGCTCCGACTTGTAGGACTACCGGTTCCGTCTGGTACAGGATGGAGTCACTCAAGAGTTCGCCACTAACGGATGAATGCCACTAACGGATGATGACCAAGTGTTGGTTTAAGCGGACCACCGAGAGACGATACTTGACCAACAAAGCAGCATCCATAAAATTCCCGGCAGAGCCGGAATCCAAGAAGGCAGCTACTTGAAACGAGACCCCGGAAGTGGTCTTGACCAGAACTGGCAGCATATGCCGAGGAGAGGGATTTCTGACACCTAGAGACGCCTTTCTCCTACGAAGCAAAGGTGCGAGCGTTTCCCGGACGTTGCGGACAGAGTGGGCAACCCCTGAGGAGATGTTCGGAACTGCCACAGTAGAGGCATAGGTTGCCCTCATGTCGTCGAGTCAACTCTTGCGGAGTCAGGTGGGCTCTGTCCACTTGCATGGCCTCTTCCATGGTTGGCTGAGAAGGAGGCAGTGGAGGCCGAAGAAACACCGATGCAAGACGGGGTAGACGATGGGTTCGGATAGGTTCACGCTCTTCGCGGAGCTCCTCACGTCTCTCCGAGAAACGGATGTCAATCCGGTTTGCCAGATGTATGAGCTCGCTTAAGGAAGACGGAGGGTCCCGTGTGGCGAGGGCATCCTTAATCTGGCTTGAGAGGCCCTTCTTAAAGGTGGCACAATGCGCTGCATCATTCCAGGATAGTTCCGAAGCTAGTGTGCGCAATTGCACGGCATAGTCACCGACGGAGGAGTTCCCTTGCTGGAAATTCAGTAATGCGGTCTCGGCAGACGAAGTGCGGGCAGGCTCTTCGAAATCACTGCGGAACTCCTGCAGACATGTCACTAGATTAGCAGTGACCGGATTGCCTCGGTCCCAGAGGGGGGTCGCCCAGGCCAGGGCTTTCCCGGAGAGAAGACTGACCAGGAAGGCTACCTTGGACCTTTCGGACGGGAATTGTCCAGCCATCAGTTCCACATGGAGGGAACACTGGGTGATGAAACCCCTGCAGGCTTTTGGGTCTCCATCAAATTTCGTTGGCATAGACAACCGGAGTTTAGGACCGGCGGACATCCCCGGAGTGACTGCCACAGAAGGCGCCACGGCAGCCGATTGCTGCTGCTGCGTAGCGAGGAGCTGCTGCATCATAGAGGACAGCTGGTTGAGCTGCTGTGCCTGTTGAGCGATCTGCTTCGACTGTTGGGCCACGATGGTGGTGATGTCAGAGATGCTCGGCAGGGGCACCTTGGCGGGATCCATGGCCGAATCGAACTGTAACGGATATGGTAGTGGATCCTCTGAACCACCACAAGCGATGGTGTAAGCCATGCCAGGGAGCGGAGTCTAAGTAGGTCCGGTTTTCACCAGAGCCCGCCGCACAGCGGGATGGACTTGCAGTGGCGGATTACTACCAGGTCGCTACCCCTGACGTGACTTGCTTGCGATGGCAGCCGAGGTGTTGCACGGTACAGAATCGTGAAACAGACTCGTAGTCGGGGACAGGCAGAAGGTCAGTGCAGGCGGCAGTGGTTTGAAGTCGGGGACAGGCAGAAGGTCGAGACAGGCGGCAAAGATTCGTGGTCGAGGGATGGAGGCAGAAGGTACGGTACACGGTAGAACAAACAAGACTCTCTGGAACGCTTCCTCTCTAGGCACAGGGCACTATCGATTCGGCAACGTGCTAGGGAAGAGTCAGGGCTTAAATAGGATCAGTGCCCGGTGAGACCAATCACCGGTGCACTGTCCCTTTACATTTTTCAGAAGAGCCGCGCGCGCGCACCCGGCAGGCAGCAGGAGCGCGCGCCGGGACGGAAACAGGAGCGTGGCGGGGTAAGTGGGACATAGAAGTCCCGGGGTTTCCGCAGCCCGAGCGACGGGCTGCGGCACCGGCCGCAGCAGGAGGCACTGCGGCGTTGCGGGTGTGTCTGCGACCCGACACGGGGGTCACAGGGACACCCATAACAATCTACAGGTATATATAGGTGTAGTCATGCCCATAATGATCCAATGTATTGAATTATTATTTTATTTAATTTGCATAGTGAATACCGCAAAAACATTAAACAAAACAATGCCAGAAACGCATTTTTTGGCTCATCCAACCTCATAAAAAATGGAATGAAAAGGGATCAAATTCTTATGTATCCTAACATGGTACCAGAGAAAATATTAACTTATCCTGTAAATAAAAAGCTTTTACACAGGACCATGACCTAAAAGAAGATTAAAGTGTTCTGTCTCTTAGAATCACGTGACATTAAAATGTAATAAGAGGTGTTGCCTAGAAAAATGGTTGTGGTCTGTAAAAGAAAAAAAAATGGGAGTTATACTCAAGTACTGCAATGGGCAGCAAAATCTTTAGATATGATCAACCCTTAGGCTATGTCTACACTGCACAGAAAACGTCCGTTTTTTCAGCGTTTTTCGTTTTCTATAAACGCTGGAAAAACGACTGTAATCATCTCCCATAGGCTTCTATTGTAAGAACGTCCTGCTGTCTACACTGAGCTTCTTTTTTCTGCTCATTTTTTTTCACTGGTCGTATTTTGCAACATGCTCTAAAAACACCAGAACAGGGCAGAAAATTTACTACAGGAGTCTATGGAAAGCGCCGGACGTCTTTTGCCGTGTTTTTTGGCGAGTTTTCGCGGCGTTTTTTTCCGCGATTTTTCAATGAAAACCCTCCCAGAGACCCAAGTTACACCTATAATGGGTGCTAATATGGGTTATATATTATCAAATTTGCATACAAGTGTCTGATGAGTCCTTTTTTGTACCTTTTGTAATAAAATGATCATGCTTTGGTCGCTAACTATTTTTGCGCAATTCATATTTTTTTCGCTAAAAATACGTTTTTTACAGATTTTGGCGTCAGAATCTGTTTTTTTTTTTACAGATTTTGATGCTAAAATTCTTTTCTAAACATATTTTGGCGCTAATAAAGTTATCTTGCTACTGATGCTGAAAATACGTTTTTTACGGATTTTGGCGCCAGAATCCATTTTTTTAAGTTTTTTGGCACTAAAATAATTTTTTTTTCAGATTTTTTTGCTAATGACGTTTTCTCGCCTCTGACGCCAAATATACGTTTTTTTACGGATTTTGGCGCAAAAATCCTTTTTTTAAGTTTTTTGACACAAACAATTTTTTTTACAAATTTTGCCGCTAATAACGTTATCTCGCTTCTGATGCCAAAAATAAGTTTTTTTACGGATCTTGGCGCAAGAATCTTTTTTTTTACGTTTTTTGACACTAAAATAAATTTTTTTACAAATTTTGGCGTTAATAACGTTATCTCGCTTCTGACACCAAAAATACGTTTTTTTTTTTACAGATTTTGGTGCAATAATCCGTTTTTTTTACGTTTTTGGGCACCAAAATAATTTTTTTACAGATTTTGGCGCTAATAACGTTATCTCGCTTCTGATGCCAAAAATAATTTTTTTTACGGATTTTGGCGCAAGAATCCGTTTTTTTTTTAATTTTTTTTTGGGCACTAAAATAATTTTTTTTACAGATTTTGGCGCTAATAACGTTATCTCGCCTCTGACGCCAAAAATACGTTTTTTTACGGATTTTGCTGCAAAAATCTGTTTTTTTTACGTTTTTTTACACTAAAATAAATTTTTTTACAGATTTTGGCATTAATAACGTTATCTCGCTTCTGACGTCAAAAATACGTTTTTTTTACGGATTTTGGCTCAAGAATGCGTTTTTTATGGCTTTTGGGGCTAAAATCCGTATCTTTACAGATTTTGGCGCTAATAAAGTGATCTAGCTTTTGACACAAATAAATACATTTTTTACGGATTTCGGCACCAGAATCCGTTTTTTGACGGATTTGGGGGCTAAGATCAATAACCTTAAAAATTTTCGCGCTAATAAACTGATCACGCTTCTGACACTAAAAATATTTTTTTTACGGAATTTGGCGCACTAATGTGTTTTTTGGGATTTTGGCACTAAAATCCTTTTCTTTACAGATTTTGACGCTAATACAGTAATCTTGCTGTATGCAAAGGTAATGTGGGTTTTTGTGGATTTTGGTGCAAGAACGCTTCAAAAAACGCTCCAAAAAACGCGCCAAAAATGGACGTTTTTTTCAGCTGCTTTTGACAGGCAGTGGACAGAAAACTCAGTTTCATGAGCGTTTTAGTAATTCGTTTTCAGGTCGTTTTTTGTCCACTGCAGTGTAGACATAGCCTTACAGAACTCATATCAGACACTTATTTGCATTGTTTTGTACAATTATTAGGCAAGTTGTATTTTTGAGGTTTAATTATATTATTTAACAACTACAATGATGTTGGTCAAAATAAAATGTTAAACTTTGCCAAGACGAAAGTTTCTTAACTCTCTCCTTAGCACAGGGAGAATGTCAAAAAAATCATGCTAAGTCATGAAGCTGCAGGGGAGAGAGGGAGGGGGTGAGTGAGGAGTGAGGAATCCAAGGGACTGTCTCAAAACTTAAGTGAAATACTAACTGTACAAGAGTGGATTCTCAATACAGCAAGACAGCCTCAGACTGCACTGTCTACCCGGTGCCTTAAAAGCTCATTCATTTTGCCTGTCATCAGATAAGAAGTGTTTCCTGTCAGCTCCTGGGTCATGACTAGGGAAAGCTTTGAGGTAACTAAGGGGGATTGAGAAATGCTGTAGCTCTCAGAGTTTTCAGTTTTTTTAATGACATATATTTAGAAAAGTGATTAAATACCCATTTTGGAGGATCCCACGTCAACATTACATGGTGGCAAAACCCCTTTAAACCTTAAGTTTGAATGTGTAAGGTAGTAACCGTGAGGTTTTGGTTTTCTTAGGAGAATATGTGTGTGTGCAGAAATATTAGGGAAATATTAGTGTGCAGAATTATGCAACTACATGAAAACTGAAATTTTTCACATCTCACTTGTTTATTTCCATCTGTTAGGGTATGTTCACATGGCGTTTTTGATCCAAAAAACGTATCCAAAATCGCTGCTTGCATGTTTGGCTGTGTTTTGGCTGCAGCAGGATTGAATCCTATAGTTTTAAATAGGGTGTCTGCGGCGTCTTTTGGATCAAGAACTGACATGTCAATTCTTTGAACGGATCTGAAAGACGCATCTGAAAGACACAAGTAAACATGCATCGGTGATCACTCGTCTGAACACCGATGCGTGTTTTACATTGATAGCAACGTAAATCACACTGCACATTGTTAGATGCGTGTTTGGGTCCGTTTAGGGTCCGATAGACAGATCCAAACACGCATCTAATAACGTATGTTCACACGGACTCAACCCGCCGTATGAACATATCCTTAAAGTGAGAATAATAAACAACTCAACATTTACAAATAAACATTCCAAAAAAATATTAGTGACCAATATAGCTTCCTACATTTCTTTTCAATAACAGGAATAATCCTTCCATCCTTGGAGTCTGTCAGTTTCTTAATTTGTTGACAATGAACATATTGAGCAGCAGTAACTACAGCCTCCCAGACAATTGTTGAGAGGTGTACTGTTTTCCTTAACTATAAATCTACCATTTAAGAAGGGCCCACAAAAGGTTTAGGTTAGGTGAGAAAGGGAACAATGTCCTTATTCTTTAACCTTTACTGGTTAGCCATGCAGTGCATGTGATGGAGTATTGTCCTGCATCTTCAACCCAAACAAGTTCAACAAGCTCATCTTAAATAACCGTTCCATAACAACAAAACCCCACCTTCATAATGCTGAAATACGAGTGTAAATCACTGCCTGTTACTGATCCATCTGGTTCGTCATTCTCATCTCATTGGTCCATAAAACCTTTGAAAAGTCTGTCTTCAGATATTTCTTGGCCCAGGCTTGAAGTTGTAACTTTTGTGTCTTATTCAGTGGTGGTCAGGTTTTAGCTTTCTTTATCTTGGGCCTGTCTCCGAGTTCTGAACAAGTTTTGGGCACTCCAGTGAGGTTACAGTTCTGGAATATCAGAGCAATGGAGGATAATAGTTTCCTTGTCATTTCTCATTTGATTTGTCTCAAATTTTTGGCAGTTAATTGGCGTCTTTTTTTCTGAACACGTTTTCTCAAACCTTGTTGACTTTTTGCAACAAAATTGTTGATAGTTTTGTGATCATTCCCAAATATCTTAGCAATTTCAAGAGTGCTGCATCACTTTGAAATACTTTTAATTTTTTTGGTTTTTCAGAGACTCCATTTAATCCCTTTTTTACCTTAGGAAAACAAGCTGGCTAATTACTGTGCACACCTTGATATAGAATATTGATCTCCATAAGCACACCCACCCTCATTACACAAATACACATCACCTTATGTGCTTTAATCCAGTAGTATAATGTTGTACCCTGTTAGCCATAGAAAGTAGTAGAAGAGTGAAGAAATCAGGCGATACCTTTTAGAGGCTAACTGAGTATATTTGATAGTGAGCTTTCCAGAGGACTAGCTCCCTTCTTCAGACAGTGCTAACAACATCTGAAGAAGGGAACTAGTCCTCTCGAAAGCTCACTATCAAATATACTCAGTTAGCCTCTAAAAGTATCGCCTGATTTCTTCACTCTTCTAGTGCTTTAATCCAATAAGCATTCAAGTTTATAGAGGTTGGAATTGGAAAACATGCATAAAAATGATATGGTTAAAAACTTGCCTAATAATTGTGCACACTGTGTAAGCATATTAGGCTATGTCTACACGCCGGTGGACACAAAAATTACCTGTAAACCAACTCCTAAAAACGTTCATAAAACGTCAGTTTTTTGGTGCTTTTTTGCACCCTTTTTTGCGTACTTTTTTGCAGAAATGCACAGCATTAGATTTACTATGTATTTCTGCAAAAAAGGAGCAAAAATCACGTAAAAAACATCCGCCACTTTATGTAGACTCCATAGTATATGTTCTGCCCTACTCAGTCGTTTTTTGCAACATGTTTCAAAAAATGACCAGCAAATAAAACGAGAAGGAAAAAGGTGTTCTGTGGAGACAACAGAACGTTTTACAAGTCTATTAGACATATTTTCAGTCATTTTTTCAATGTTTTTTTTGAAAATGAAAAATGCGTAAAAAACGGGCGTTTTGTGTGTAGTGGAGACATAGCCTTACTATCAGCCAATACAGGCTACAGAGTTATCCTTGATGGCAAGTAAAACATTTATTTCAGCCCTTATATCATGTAATTTCATTCCTAATGTATATATAGAAATGGCTCCCATAGCCTATAAAGATTGCATAGTAATCATGGTTGGCATTTGCAGGAATTAATATGAGATTTGCAACCATCCACCCCAGGAAAAACAAGGCTATACATACCCAAATCGATTCAAAGTGCATTCCACATGGATGATGGATCCCATAGAATTCCATGAAAACATTCCCCACACCATAATTGTATTCTTCATTCCCCACACCAGATTGTATTCTTCCAACAATGGTTGCAGAGCATTTGCTCTCAGATGTTTCTCACCAGATACACCAACATCCATTAGTTTGTTGAAGCAGAAATTTTGACTCATCAGCGAAGGCTACCCATTACAAGTCCGCAGAGGTCCAATTTTAATACTGCTGTGAAAACGAAATCCTTTTCTGTCGATGCAATTCAGAGGTGCAGTGACTATCCATCTGAATAGAAGCCCATACTTGGTGGAGCTTGCTGAATGCTACCCTTAGACACATATCTGGTACCCCTCGGGTTCATTTTTGTGGTGAGCTGCTCCACTGTAGCATGTCAATCCACCCTTGACACCTTATTCACCTCTTATGTCAAAGGAATATGGTGCTCCACAGTTTTCCTGTCACTCATTCACAATGGACCATTGTGCCATTTGTCCACTCATAATGCACTTTCACCATAGCAGCATGCAAACAGTTCAGTTTCAGAAATACCACCGCCTGAAAGCCAAAAAAAAAGCCTACTGCACACCTTATATACTCACCAAGCCAGCTTACAACAATTGATCTCCTTCATGAGCGACATACTGACATACATGAAGAGTAGGAAGTGGTTATAATAATGTGATAATGGTTATAATACTGTGTCATTTTATTTTTTGTGGGGTTTCTACATCAGCTGGTTGATAAAAGGAGGCTCAGTAGTTCTGCACTGAGATAAAGGTTGGCAGCACAGAAGATAGACAGAGGACAGCAAGAAATACAGGGGCTTATAGTTTTACAGGGCAAAGGGAAACAACTCTAGACAGTAAATGCTGCTGCTCAGTTGCAGAGAAAGGAGGTTACCTGCAGCACAGTAAAGCATAATGTGTGTTAACATATTGCCATTTTCATTTATAGGGAAAACCTGGTCAAATGGGATCTACAGGATGTAAAGGAAGAGTTGGAGTTCAGGTGTGCATAATATTGTTTTTGAAAATCTTGCTACCAATTGCCTATATAATTTTTTCTGTAAACATTATTAAATTAAAGAGATTTTTCCAGTACTTTTAAAAACTTACTTATTGGCCTGTACTGCTCTAAAATAAAAAATGAACTGGTGCTTACCTCTCCTGTCATTGCTGTTCTGGCACCACTGGAGCTTTTGTCCCTCAACAGTTACATTCCTTTGATGGCCCACGTGATACTGTAGCCAATTAGTGACCTATAGCCAGCACATGATTGCTGAGGCCAGGGATTGGCTGCAGCATCATATGAGTCATGAACTTTGCGTAACTGGACAGACTGAAACAGCCGTTATGTGAGAGGTAAGAACCAGTAATTGTATCATTGTAGCGCACTAGAGGTGAGAAGTTAGTAAAAGTATTGGAAAATCCTGTTATTGGTCTCTGCTGCAGGGGAACCTAAAGTCTAATTATATGCATATTCTACAGCAAATATGATAAACTTCCACTTATATTATATATGTAATAATGTATTCCTATGTTCTTTAAATTCCTTCCATGGCCATTTTAAATGCCAGTGCATTCTAATAGTGGGATTGTGATTAATATATTAATAGTTTGAAATGGAAGGATGGAAGGACTAAAAGGGGAGGTTTTAGTGGCATGAAAAACCAACTAAACCAGGCTACAGATTGTAGCAAGACCTAACTTGACGGGTGACATCACGACACAATGCTATCTCAACTTTTTTAATGTTTGTCAATAGTTTGGCAATAGTCTTTGTTTACAGATAAGAACGGATAACTTGAAAAACTGTGAGATCATGGTCCAGCTAAGCTTTGCTTCATTCGTACTGAAACAAAATGACTTTTCCCTACGATGATATACAGATCAAACCAGATGTTTACATACACTATAAAAAAGACACATATGCATGTTTTTCTAACTATCTGACATGAAATCAGAATAAACCTTACCTTAGGTTAATTTGGATTACTAAAAATAATTTGCCAAATGCCAAAATAATGAGAGAGAGAGAATTTTCTAAGAATTTTTTATTACTTTCTTCAAAGTCAAAAGTTTACATACACCAGGATTACTTTTCCTTAAAACAATTTGGGACAGTACATATAATGATGTCATGTCTTTGAAAGCTTCTGGTTTATTGGCAACATCTGAGTTAATTAGAGACACACGTGTGGATATATTTTATTGCACAACAGAAACACGCTGCTTGTGAGTGTAACATCATGGGAAAGTCTAAAGAAATCAACCAAAATATCAAGAAGAGAATTGTGGACTTGCACAAGTCTGGATAATCCCTGGGTGCAATTTCCAGGTACCGGAAGGTGCTTTGTTTATCTGTACAAACAAGATGGGAATGTCCAACCATCATAGCGCTCAGGAATGAGACATGTTCTATGTCTCAGAGATGAACGTGCTTAGGTCCGACATGTGCATATCGACACAATACTAAAAGCAAAATACCTTGTGAAGATGCTGGCCAAAGCTGGTAAGATTGTGTCATTATCCACAGTGAAACAAGTACTGTATCAACATGGGCTGAAAGGCCACTCTGCCAGGAAGAAGTCATTACTCCAAAAGAAACATATAAAAGGCAGATTAATGTTTGCAAACGCATACGGGAACAAACATATTTTTGGAAAAATTTCCTATGGCCTGACGAAACGAGATGGGTCTTCCAAATGGATAATGACCCAAAGCATACTGCCAAGCTGGTTACAAAGTGGCTTAAGGATAACCAAGTCAATGTTTTGGAGTGGCCATCACAAAGCCCTGACCTCAATCCTATTGAAAATATATGGGCAAAGCTCAAAAGGTGCAAGCAAGGCGACATACAAACATAGCTCATTTACACCAGTTCTGTCAGGTGGAATGGGCCAGACTTCCTACCAACTATTGTGAGAAGCTTTTAGAAGGATATAGTCATACAGTTTAAGGGCAATGCTACCAAACACTAATGAACTGTATGTAAACTTTTGACTGCAGAAAGTAATACAAATGCCTTAAAAATTCTCACTCTCTCATTACTTGGGCATTTGGCAAATATAAATAATTTTGGTAATCCTTATTGACCTAAAACGGGCAAGGTTTATTCTGATTTCATATCAGATGGTGAGAAAAACATACCTATGTATCTTTTTAAATAGTGTTTGTAAACTTTTGGTTTCAACTGTAAGTATTATAATACAGTATTGTGAATTTCAAAATCACAATCTAATACAGTTGAGCGGGCAACCAAATATTTTTCGTAGCAGGTGGGGGAGGGGTATTTATCTAAATGTTGGGGCATGACAAGAATACATTGAAGAAATCAGGCGATACCTTTTTGAGGCTAACTGAGTACATTTGATAGTAAGCTTTCAGGAGTACTAGCTCCCTTCTTCAGACATGGTGTTATACAAGAAACTGAAAAATCACAGACTTTTTTTACACAGTAGACATGGACTTTCAAAGAATCTTAGGATCTTTAAAAATAACAAAATGCAATAAGTAGAGGAGTTATTTACAACAGGTCAAGACATAAACAATCTGGAAACTTGTGAGGCGTGACAGAGGGATCAGTAATACTTATTATCTGTTTGCTATCAGGTGGAGATTTGTGACCCTCAAAGTTCATACATAGTGTGACATGAAGCTGGAATGAATAATAAGTCCATTTTGCAGAGTTTGAAATTTTTGCATTAGTTTATTTTCCCATTCCTTCCTCTCCCTCTGCATCTTAAAATGTGCCATTAAAACCGCAACCTGGAAATCTGCAATATAGTGGTCTTCTCTGGAGAAGTGTGTGGCCACTGGGAGATCTGTTCTACTGTTGATAGTGAATCTGTGTGAATTCATGCGCTGACTGAGTCTCTGCCCTCTTTCCCCAAATAGAGGTTTGTGGTTGGACATTGCACACACATAATAAGATACACCACATTGGAAGACCTACAGGAAAATGTCCCCCTAATTGTGTGCATCTGCTGTGACTGTGGGACAGGTACACTGTCAGTGGTGTGGATGTGCCTGCAGGTCTTGCACCTGTTTTGCAGGCTGGGTGAGGGGCCATTTTCTGTTGGGGCCTTCAGGACACTCCGGACAATAATACGCCACAGGTTTGGTGGTTGCCAAACCTTTCGGCAACCACCAAACCTGTGGTATTTTAAGATGCAAAGGGAGAGGAAGGAATGGGAATTCAAATTAATGCAAAAATTTCAAACTCTGCAAAATGGACTTATTATTCATTCCAGCTTCATGTCACACTATGTATGAACTGTGAGGGTCACAAGTCACACCTGATAGCAAACAGATAACAAAAATTACTGATCCTTCCTGTCACACCTCACAAGTTTCCAGATTGTTTATTTCTTGACCTGTTGTAAATAACTCCTCTACTTATTGCATTTTGTTATTTTTAAAGATCCTTTGAAGGTCCATGTCTTTTGAGTATAAAAAGTCTGTGATTTTTCAGCTTCTTGTATAACACCATGTCTGAAGAAGGGAGCTAATACTCCCTAAAGCTCACCATCAAATATACTCAGTCAGCCTCAAAAAGGTATCGCCTGATTTCTTCACTCTTCTACTATTTTCTATGGCTAACACAGTACAACATTATACTACTAAGAATACATTGAAAATTAACATAATCATTGTTATGTTACAGGGAGATGATGGGCTCCGGGGTGCTGCTGGACTTAGAGGACTGCAGGGATACCCAGGGGAAAAGGTAAATCTAAGCTTATAATACAATTGCAGCTGCCAAACACTTTGTATTTTACCATATTAGCAAATAGTTTCTGACTAAAAAATTTACTTGAAAAAAGTCATTAGATTCTTATGTATATGGACAACAAAAGCTTTATATGATCTTGAGTCAAACAAACATAGTACAAATTTCCACAGTAGCAACAGTCAAGTAATCAGTTGACCTGATGGGTATGGCTTTTTTACGGCATTTTTTGTCAAACTACATAGACTTTTTTTTTTTTTCATCTACATAGACATATAAGGTGTTTTATTTTGCGGGACAAAATGTACTTTATAATGGTGTCATTCAACATACTATAGAATATACTGGGAAACTGAAAAAAAATTCTAAGTGGGGCAAAATGTGAAATAAAGTACATGCACCATGTTTGCAGAAGTTTTGTTAGTACGAATCAGGCAATATCAAACATGTAGGGTTTTGGTAGTTGTTGCCTTGGTGCCATTTTCTGTGACCAATATCTTTTTTCTACTAACACCTACTGTACAGGCGTGAGTAAGGGTGCATTTTTTGCGGGCTGAAGTGTACTTTTTATTAGTACCAGTTTAGAATATTTGCAACTTTATTCCAATTTTTAGGGGATGTGAAATGGCAATTTTGTTAGGGGGAATTTATATTATGTAAATATTAAGTTATACACTGTGTTACAAATTATTATGCAAATAATATTTTCTCTTATTTTCCAAAATTACCTATATGAATTGCAGTCATTGTAATTTTCCAGTCATCAACTATTAGAGTATAATTAAAAGGATTTTGAACAAACTGCCTATGATAACAGTATATTTTATTAAAAAAAACTCAAAATACATGTTCTAAATTATTATGCACAGCAGAGTTTTCAACCTTTTCCTTTTTATAACGAACACAAAAATGGTCATTTGTGAAATTATAAGCATCAGCAGGTTATTACAAACTGAAATCAAACAGTTTTCAAGTCAAAACTTTATTCTAGGTGATGTTACATGTGCACATAGGACCCCTTGTTCGAAATGACCTTCTGAACTCTCTCATCCATTGAATTTGTCAGGTTTTGGATAGTTTCTGCTTTAATTGTTTTGCATGAGGACAGAATACCCTCTCAGAGCTGTTGCTCAGATGTGAACTGCCTCCCGCCATCATAGACACTGCTTTTAATGATGCTCCAGAGGTTCTCAATGGGGTCAGGGGAGCATGGGGGGTCACACCATAAGTTTGTCCCCTTTTATGCCCATAGCAGCCAGAGATGCAGATGTGTTATTTGCAGCATGAGATGGTGCATTATCATGCATGAAAATGATCTTGCTGCGGAATGCACGGTTCTTCTTCAACCATGGCAGGAAGTGCTGTTTGAGAAACTCCACATACATTATGGAGTTCAACTTTACACCTTCAGGGATCCTAAAGGGGCCGACAATCTCGCTCCCCGTGATTCCAGCCCAAAACATTACTCCACCTCTTCCTTGCTGGCGCCGTAGCCGTGTTTTCATGGGGTGTCCATCAACCAGCCATCCTCCACTCCATCCATCTGGACCATCGAGCGTTGCACGGCACTCATCGGTGAACAAAACAGTTTTGAAATCAGTTTTCATGTATTGTTTGGCTCACTGAGCCTTTTCTGCTTGTGTGCAGTAGATAGAGGAGGTCGACAGGATGGCTTAGGCAAAGCCCTGAAGGACCCTGCATCTTATTGTTCGGGGAACGTTGGAGGCACCAGCAGCTTCAAAAACTGCTATGACAAGGCATTTTTGCAGCTGCTATTTTAATATGACATAATTGCCTGTTGGAAAAAGTCCTCAATTTTCCCTTGTCAGCATGCACACGTGCGTGCTGTGAATCAGCTACATACTTCTTGATTGTGCGATGATCACGATGAAGTTTCTTGGCAATGTTGATTGTAGTCATGCCTTGACCTAAAGACTCCACAATTTGTTGCTTCTCAGCAGCCGACACATCCGTTTTCTTTCCCATTTTGGCTGCAAATGTAGGCTGCTTGATAATGTGGGACAGCCTTCTTAAGTAGTCTTGCCTTTAATTGGACACACCTGCCAAACTAATTAGCACAAGTGCCCTGCCAAATCCCTTTCAGTGATATAAAGAGCCCTGACACACATCACCATCAATGAGTTTAACTGACAAACAAAAAAATTCTTACCTTTTCACTCCTAAACACTTTTTGCATAATAATTTGGAACACAGTGTATTTTAATAGATCAGACTTTTAAGGGCACGTAAATACATTTTTCTTTGCTGTGCGGTTACCAGCAGTTGTCAGCTGCAATTGGTAGCTGGCACCCGCATCCAATATAGTGGTATTGTGCCACGATCCCGCTACATAGCCCCTTACCACCACCAGGACGTACCAGTGTGTGAAGATGCATTAAAGGGTTATGGATATACCTCATTCATCCTGGCTGTAAAGGCTTTCAACATGAGGAGGAAAGTGGCGTGTGCATGAAGACTGAGGTTGGAAAGGAAGAAGGATAGACAAAGCACAGTATGGGCTCTTGGGGCTTGTAGTTTTATATGGCAAAGGGAAGCTGTTTTCAAGCAGGAAATGCTGCTGCTCAGCTGTACAGAAGGTAGACTAAATACAGCGCAGGAAAGGTGCAAATTAATTAAGATTTATGCAAGCCATTTGATTAGGTTTATTTTCTTTTGGCAAATAAACCCTTTAATAGGAAAATGTTTATGGACATTCAGCTTTATTAAACTTTTAAAGGGGTTCTGCCACCATACACTTTGATGGCCTATCACTAGGATACGCCATCAAAGTCTGATTGGTGTGGGAACACACCAATCGGCTGTACTCAGAACTCACATAGAACAGAATGGAGAGACGGGCACAAGCACGACGGGCTCTCCAGTTTACTCTGTAACTTTCAGAGGCCTGTTCCAACCTCTGGGACCCGCACCTATCAGACTTTGATGGCATAAACTAAAGATATGCCATTAAAGTTTATGGTGTTAAAACCCTTTAAGAGAAATCATACTTTTATATTAAAGAATTGCTATTTTCCGTGCAAGTTCAATGAAAGGGAGTTACATATGAAATTACCTACATTTTATATATACTTATTACTAGAGATGGGCAAATCCACTCTAACGAAGTGGATTTCATTTAGAATTTCAGGAAAAATTCGATTCTGCATAAAGGCGAAGTTTATGGTTCTTCGCGGGAACGAATCGTCTTTTTTTCTTAAATGGCCATGAGCATATGGGGTGACATGGGGCAGAGAACTATGGGAGGGAGGAAGAAAGGAACGCCCTCAATTGCATGTGCAGACATGAAGCCAATCAGCGACCAGCGGGCTTCTGTGAAGTCACAGCCCTATAAATACGGACGCCATGTTAAATTCTCACACTTGTCAGTGAGTCTCCTGCCACAAGAATCTATCTTCTGCAGCACTATATTGCACTCTGTGAAAAACAAACACATTTGAGCTACTGGCGTGAAAGACCTTCACAAGTGTGTGTCATATACACAACTGTTCCTGAACCAGCACTTTTTATTTTGTTTGTTTTAGTTTGTGGGGTATTCTCCCTAAAATCCAGGCTGTATGTATTTCTGTTCCATACACACCTGAATTCCATATGGTCATTTCTGTAGGGTATTTTATACCAAGGGTTAATTTATCCTCCTGTTTGTGGGGTAATTTTGAGTCAAATACAGGGTGTGTATTTATCATATACAGACATCTTCATTAAACAGAGTCTGTTGTATTGTAAATTTTTGATCAAACAGTGTGTCAGACAGAGAGGTGGAAGGCCCTTCACACGCAAGTGGCACAAATCTTCCTGGAGCAGGCACAAGTCACAGCACATTAAGGGGACGTCGCAGCAGTGGTGACTCGGTGAAGCCAGAGCTATCATTGTCATCTAGCGGCTCTGTGTTGATCACCAAGCCAACAGTTCTTGGTTGGTTGACTAGGTCATCCATGGCATGGCGCGGGAGCAGGTCAGGGGCCCACACCTGTCCTCAACCCGCCTCTGTCCTGTTAAGTTCCCTCAGCCAGAGAACTACTATGTGGTCTGGGTTCTGCGCCACTATACAGCGAGGACGAACTATTTGAGGACAGCAGCTACTTGACAGCGAAGAGGTGGGGCAGACATTCGCTGCTTCTTGCAGTAGGCGGGCAAGTAGTGATGTGGAGAGTGGCATGGGAGTTTATGTTGCGAGCGGTCAGGCTCTGCATACCAAGACCATTGAGGAAGAAAGCAGTAACGGGCAAACAGTAACTTGGGAGCCGGGTGAAGCAATGGCATTATTATTATTATTATCATTTATTTTAAAGCGCCATTGATTCCATGGCGCTGTACATTCGAGGGGGGTTACATACATAACGTGTTAAATGAGTACAACGATAACGATGAATGACTTACAACTGTCACAACAGAGGGAGAGAGGACCCTGCCCGTGAGGGCTTACAATCTACAAGGAGGAGGAGAGACACAGGAGGTGGGGGGCAGGCATCATCATCGTTGGAAGAAGAGGGCATCAGCTTGGGCGTCAGGCAGCGGCACAGCCAGATAGTCGGTACTGTGGCCGTGAGTCAGCAGGGTTGCAGCAGTGCAAGGTCGGGTGCCAAAGGGCCACAGGGTAGACCACCCGCTTTCTAGGTCCAAGACAGTAGCGGCACAGGGGCTCACCGAGGCAGTGGCATTAGTAGTCAGTCAGTGTGAAGCGTTGGCAGTAAAATCACCTACTTGGTGATGTGGCAGCTTTTTGCCAAGACACCAGAAGAGCTGAACATGTAGAATCTGTGGGCAGAAAGTAAAGCGTGGCCAGGGAGCTAAAATTGGCACCATGGCCCTGCGTCAACACATGCAGCATCACTATCCAGTGGCCTGGGAAAAACGTGTCTCAGATGTGGTGGTCCATCGTGCCTCAGCAGCAGCACCCAGTGGCACGCCTCCCATTTCGGGTAGTCAAGGCTCACCACCTCTGGTGGAGAGCTGTTTCTCTTTCCCATCATCTACCGGTCCAGATACTCCTGCTTCTCGCCACTCATGGCGCCAGCAGTCATTCACCAAGCCGATTGCCAAGAGACAGCAGCATGCGTCCAACCATCCTAAGGTGCAGAAGCTGACCGTGCTCCTGTCCTAGTTGTTGGTACTGCAGTCCCTCCCTTTTCAAGTGGTTGATTCTGCACCATTCAGAGAACTAATGGCTTGTGCCGAGCTGAGGTAGAGAGTCCCAAGCTGTTATTTCTTTTTGAAAAAGGCAGTACCAGCCCTGTACAAATGTGTAGAACAGAAAGTGGCAAAGTCGCCTATCGGTGACTTTGAAGGTGCACAGCAGCACGGACGTGTGGAGCTGTAACAACGGTCAGGGACGTTACATGTCCTTTACGGCCCACTGGGAGAATGTGCTTCCTGCCCAGCCACACCAGCAACCTGGACAGGAGACGCCACTTTCTCCTCCACATTGTCAAACTGCTGATCATGCGTCAATGTTCGCCTCCTCCTCCACCACCACCTCAGCCTCCACAAGTCTAATTGATGCTCCATCATACCACATGTGCAGGGCATAGTGGTGTCACGGAGTTCTACACCTGGTTTGCCTGGGCGAACGAAGTCACACAGGGGAGGAACTGCTCCGCGCCACGCAACACGAAATCAATGTGTGGCTTTCTCTGTGACAACTACAAATTGGAACCATGGTGACAGACAATGGAAGGAACATGGTGTCTGCGCTGCACCAAGGAGGGCTGAGCCATGCATCCTGCATGGTGCATGTGTTCAATCTGGTTGTCAAACGGTTCCTCAAGTCTTCCACCCATCTGCAAGACATTCTAAAAATGACCAGGAAATTGTGCATGGTCTTCATCCAGTCATGGGTGCCACTTCGAGCCGCGGGCACACTCGCAATCCAGCGTTCTCTTTACCTGACCGCGCTCCTGCTCTCCTCCGCTCCACTGACGGCCGGTGTGCGCGCCAGCTATCTGTGATTTAAAGGGCCCTATCTATTCCAGCCTCTTCCCCTTGGCCCTTGCTAGATCTTTGGTGCTTCTTACCCTATGTGAAAGCTCCGTTGTGTCTCTAGTGCCTTCTGTGGTCGCAGCCCTGTCTACATCAGTTTACTGTCTGCATAACACCATCGCCTGGTCGTCCGCTTGCCTGACTACCTGATACCTTGCCGCACTAAGCAGGTCGCATCAGAGATAGTGACCTGGTGGAATCCTGCCACAGTCAGACCAACCCGCTTTGCGGCGGGCTCTGGTGAACAACGGGACCCTCTTAGATTCCGTTCCCTGGCATGGCATTCACCATCGCTTGCGGCGGTCCAGTGGATCCATTATTCCTACAGCGTGACAGTTCCCTACAGCATTACACATCCATTCCTACAAAGCCAAGCATACTCTCCTTGAGCTGCAGCAGCAGAACGGCTTCCCCCAATATAGGCTGATATGTGATGTTTCCACCCGTTGGAATTCCAGCCTTCAAATGTTGGAGTGACTGTATGAACAGAGAAAGGCCATTAATGATTTCTTGATGACCCAGCAGACAGGAGTACTCCCCTGTGTAATTTTGATGTCAGCCAGTGGCAGATCATGCGTGACACCTGCCGTTTGCTCAGGTCCTTTGAGGAGGCCACGTTATTTGTCAGTCACAAGGACTACGGGATGAATAACATCATTCCACTGCTTCATTTCCTGGAGCAGGTGGCCACATGATTCCGGTGGGGGCTGAACTAAAGGAGGAGGAGGAGGATATTGTAGCACAAGCAGTGTCTGTCGAAATGAGTGGTTTTTCTACTCAGGTGACAGGAGAGGAGGAGCAGGAGCAGTCAGGGGAGGTAGAGGAAGATAAGTAAGACGAAGCAGATGACCCAGACACGCCGTGGCAGTATGTCAGAGTCACTTGCACAGATGGCCCACTGCATCTGTTTGCCTGCTATGACACCCAAAAAGTCACCACCCGGAGGGGGATGACTTCTGGCTCTCCACCCTCTTGGCCCCCGCTTCGGTCCAAAAAGGGGAGCCTTTTTTTCCCTTCCAAAAGGGGGAAAAAAACCCAAATACTATAAAAATTTTCTTGTAGTCAGCTGGCCGCTGCCTTTCTGCGCCATCTTCCATCCTCTTACAGGTCTGACCGGGGGCTTCCTCATAGCTCCAGTACCACTGCCACGGCTGCTGTGGGAAGGTGAAGGGGTGGGAGCAGTACCAACTCCATCAGCAGCAGCCTTTGTCTGGAGTCATTGATGAGCTGCTTTCTTCACCCACTTAGTGGGGAGGGTACTCACTAGCAGCAGCAGGACCTAGAGCAGACCCTAAACCAGCAGATGGCAGCCTACTTGGACATCTCGCCACCCCCCAAAAGACCGGGAATACGGGCACCCCAAACGGGAGTGTGGCCGCAATTTGTCGATTTGCACTGGGAAACCGTCCTGCCTGGCCATATTGGGCAACCCGATGGTGTTCATAGCTGCGGGGGCATAGTTACCCCAAAAGGAAAAACTCGTTTGTAAAACCCAAAAAGTGGGGAGACCAATTTGTCAAATGAATCAGGGGAGGATCTCCAGGGTTTCCACACACCAAAGTCTTAGTATCAATTAGATCAGCATGATACCTCACCAAAACTTTGAGAATTGAGTCTGGATTCTTCGGGGTACCGCTCGCTACATTCTGTGCTGCCACCCACCATGCCAAACCTGCTGCCATGCTCCATTACCCCCCACCATCTTTACCAGGCTGGATTGCCCCCACCTCCCCACTCATATCTAGGGCCCTTTTTGTTGAAATTCTGATGCGCCGTCACCTTCACCTGCTCATTGTGCCCTCGCGGCCCACTTGTTGCGCCACCTGCGAATTTGTCATTGTGCCACTCTCCGACTTCACTGCTGCCTGTTGTGCCGCCACCTCCACATTGTGTCATTGGTCAAACTGTGGCCTACTGATGTTGCTGCCACCCCCCAAACCCGATTTGCCCCCCTTTTCCCCACTGATTTCTGCCACCCCCAAACCATTTCAATGTTTTTTAAAATTTGTTTGGCCACTCTGTGGCCTACTGATGTTGCTGCCACCTTCTCAACCTTCATTTTTCCACTCTGTGGCCCTTTTCATGCTGCTTTCCAATGAACACTGTCCACTCAACACCCTTTGGTTTACTAATGCGTTTCCACCCCCACCACTCTATGACGTTGCCACTATGTTAGGTTTTCCCTTTTTTTTAACTTCAAAGGAATGAAAAAGGATCGGATTGTCTGATGATTAGGGAGCCAAAAAGATGAATGGGGTATAAACACAAAAGACCGCAAATATCCCCATTTTCTGTCACCTGTTTTGGACCAACTCCTGTTAGTTTTTGACTTTAGTAATACTGATGGATTATTGACCAATTAAAAGCGGACACTAATGGATGAAAGGAAGGGCAAAATGATCAGTGACATCAATGCAAAATTACTGCTAACACCCTCTCCACTCTTTCGTGGGGAGGCTCTACATGTATTAGCGTTTAACAGAACAGGTTCTGTCATAATCTGTGGAATCATCTGATGTTGGTGTAAGGAATACACTCCTTGACTCTATAGTAGAAAATAGCTATTTTTTAACGTGATTCGTCGCAAATAAATTCGGGTCAAAATAATCTTTTGTGAAAAATTCGACGAATCTGGCGAACGGAATTTTTGAGAAATTCGCCAATATCTACTTATTACTCATGTAATATGCTCATATTTTTTATTACAGGGGTATTCTGGAAAACAAGGTCATTCAGGCTCATCTGGATCTAAGGGAGATTTAGGTGATAAGGTAATCTGTTCCACTGAATGTGTTTGCATTAAAATGTATTCGAAATATAACCCTAAATGATATTATATGGTCAATTCTTAACTTTGAATTTTACAATGGCTCGTTTGTTTTGCATTTAATCAAGGGTCCTCCTGGCTACAGAGGAAATATTGGTCTTCCTGGGAGAAAAGGATTAAAAGTAAGTAAACATTATTTTGTGTTTGAGTTTTAAAAGAAAATGTGACTAATGTATTGAGAGTGAAAAGATATTGCTGATACACAGAAAAAAAAGCAATTTGTAGATGTGAAAAATGCCATAATCACATGAAATGATGTGAAATAAATTTTAATAAATTAACATTATTTTCTGTATGCCTGTGTGAAAAGATCTCACAATAAAGTGTACATTTAGGTCCATATATACTTGGACACAGACACAAATTTTGTTTTTTGGACCTTTTTACTTAAACATATCAAGTTATAATTATATAATGGACATGGACATAAAGTCGAGACTTTCAGCTTTCATTTCATTAAAAGTGGATGAAGGGTTTAGGAGTTCCAGCTCCTTAACATATTTTTAATGGAACCAAAAGTAATTGGGCAAATTAAATAATCGTAAATAAAATGTTAATTTCTAATGCTTGGTTAAATACCCTTAGTTGACAATGACTGCCTGAAGTCTTGAACTCATGGAACTCATCAGACACTGTGTTTCCTCCTTTTTAATGCTCTGCCAGGCCTTTACTGCAGCGGTTTTCAGTTGCTGTTTGTATTTGGGCCTTTCTGTCTGAAGTTTGTCTTTAACAAGTGAAATGCATGCTCAATTGGGTTGAGATCAGGTGTCTGACTTGGCCATTCAAGAGTATTCCACTTCTTTACTTTAATAAACTCCCAGGCTGCTTTGGCTTTATGTTTTGGGTCATTGTCTATCTGTTATGAAACGCTAACCAATCAGTTTGGCTGAGAAAGCTGACGCAGTTAGTTTCATTTTCATTTTCCACAGTTCAAAGGTGAGTAACCACAGAGTGTAAGCAGCCAATCACAGCACAGAGGGCATGTCTCGACCAGGGGGCATGTCCTAACAGGGCTTTACTAAATATTAGTCAGCCAATCACAAAAAGGGGGCGTGGCCCGACAGGCTGTTGATTTAGCGCTATTCACACACTGATTAGCTCATATCTGCTATACTAAATGATTTAGATAATACAAACCAATTACAAAAATGCTTATTTTTACTGTCCCCATCATTACAGATATGGTCTTTGTAGTGAGAAAACCCCTCTAAGGAGCTGAAACTCCTAAACTCTTGATCCAATTTTAATGTGGATACCCTCAAATGAAAGCTGAAAGTCTTAACGTTATGCCTTTGATATAACTATAACTTGAATATGTTTCAGTAAACAGGTACAAAAAACTAAAGGTGTCAGTGTCCAAATATATATGGACCTAAAGGACCTAACTGTATATAACCAGATGCATGTGATATCATTTGCAATTTAATTAAAAATTATAATATATATTATAAAATATATATATATATTTATATATATATATTATATATTATAAAATATATATATATATATAGGCAGTCCCCGGGTTACAAACGAGATAGGGACTGTAGGTTTGTTCTTAAGTTGAAATTGTATGTAAGTCAGAACAGGGATATTTATTAAATGTAATTCCAGCAAAAAAAAAAAATAATTAGTTTTGGATAGTACAGGAAAACAGTTTTTTTCTTTTTTTCTGTTGCCTTTTTTTTTAAAAAGAGTTCACCTAACGTTCTGTATCTCATGTGCAGCTGTGGCATGCTGTCACTTGGTTATTATGGGGCGTGACCCAGTGTTGAATGTCAGCCACGCCCCATAAGTCTCCGTTTGTAACTAGGGGACGTATGTAAGTCGGAACGATGTAAGTCGGGGACTGCCTTTTGTGTAAAATTTTTAATAAAATATATATATTATATAAAAATATTTGTTTTTTTTGGGAGGAGGGGGTTGTCATTACTATTTTAATAATATTTATTGTTTTATTAAGGGAAAGGTCGGCCGTGTTGGAGTTAACGGTGATCAGGTATGCACTGAATCCCCTCTAGTACATTAATTAACATTGAATTATGTAACTGATGGCTTCAAACTATGTGTCATACTGAATGTAATACATAATTCAGATAGTATGAATAGCTTTAAACAATGTATACATTACATCAGACTTTTAAATGGGTCAGTTAATGATCTATGATCTATGGTACACTTATGTAAGGCTCAGCTCATCATGGGCTATTATATTTGCAATGAGACAATAATCTAAGTTTGCAATAAGAAATAAAGAGAAGCAATAAGAAAAAAAAGAGAAAGTGCTCCCTAGCGCAAGTACTGCAACTTGGATATAGCAATGAGTTGTGCAGGAAGAGGCGCAACACTCTTCAGTTAATTGAAGAACTGATGGTGGTGAGGATCGCTGCTGTCTGGTTGCAATGCCCTGGAACCATCATGGAGCTGGGTATCTACAGTGGGGAAAAAAGTATTTAGTCAGCCACTAATTGTGCAAAGTCTCCCACTTAAAAGATGAGAGAGGCCTGTTATTGACATCATAGGTAGACCTCAACTATGAGAGACAAAATGAGAAAACAAATCCAGAAAATCACATTGTCTGATTTGGAAAGAATTTATTTGCAAATTATGGTGGAAAATAAGTATTTGGTCACAAACAAGCAAGATTTCTGGCTCTCTTTTTTAAGAGGCTCCTCTGTTCTTCACTCATTACCTGTAGTAATGGCACCTGGTTGAACTTGTTATCAGTATAAAAGACACCTGTCCACAAGCTCAAACAGTCACACGCCAAACTCCACTATGCGACCTAAGAGCTTTCGAAGGACACCAGAAACAAAATTGTAGCCCTGCACCAGGCTGGAAAGACTGAATCTGCAATAGGCAAGTAGCTTGGTGTGAAGAAATCAACTGTGGGAGTAATTATTAGAAAATGGAACACATACAAGACCATTGATAATCTCCCTCGATTGGGCTCTATGGAAGATCTCACCCCGTGGAGTCAAAATTATCACAAGAATGGTGAGCAAAAATCCCAGAACTACAGTGGAGGACCTAGTGAATGACCTGCAGAGAGTTGGCACCAACGTAACAAAGACTACCATCAGTAACACACTACGCCGCCAGGGACTCAGATCCTGCAGTGCCAGACGTGTCCACCTGCTTAAGCCAGTACATATCCAGGCCGGTCTGAAGTTTGCTAGAAAGTATTTGGATGATCCAGAAGAGTATTGGGAGAATGTCATATGGTCAGATGAAACCAAAGTAGAACTGTTTGGTACAAAACACAACTGGTCATGTAAAGAACACCATACCTACTGTGAAGCATGGGGTGGCAACATCATGCCTTGGGGCTGTTTCTCTGCAAAGGGGCCAGGATGACTGATCCGTATACATGAAAGAATGAATGGGGCCATGTATCATGAGATTTTGAATGAAAACATCCTTAAATCAGCAAGCACATAGAAAACCTTTGGAGGGAGTTGAAAGTCCGTGTTGCCCAGCAACAGCCCCAAAACATCACTGCCTTTTAGAGGGGTTCCCGTAGGAGGAATGGACAAAAATTTCCAGCCAAAAAGTGTGTTTCCAACCTTGTTTAAGACTTTTAAAAAAAAAATTTTTTAACCTTTGTCCCTTGCCAACAAAAGGGTACTAACAAATAGGTTAGGGGATTATAATCGACAAAGATGAAATCGGCACGGTTTTTAGGTTGATCGGAAAATTTTCCCTTTTATGCGTTTAAAAAAAGGGGAGAATTTGCCCCAAAAAAAATATTAATAGCCCCCATTTTCCGCGCTCCTGTCATTTTTAGCCCCCCAAATCGCTTTGAGAATAGAGCAAGGGGAGCTGGGTTTTGCGTTGGCATTACTGGATGTCTTTTGGTTTGAAATTGGGTGTAAAAATCAAAATGACCTCCCTTTTTACATAGAACGGGCCCCCTTTCCCGTTCAGCATCAGTGTGTGTCTTGTTCTTTGAGCAGGACCTCTGTTCCCGCTTTCTCCTGAATTTCAGCTTGTTCACAAAACCACAAAGCTTTTAAACTGTGACATTTGAACATAGGTTGATTAGAGAATTTTTAGTTTTTAGTTTTTAGGCTGAGAGTTTGAAAGAACATCAAACGCTGTACAGCCCCGGGGGGGGGGGGGAGGGGATGCCCCGGCGAAAAAACAGGCAGGTAGGCTTAAAAGGGGAAATGTATATTGTGTAATTCCCAGATGCTTTGAATTTAAATATTTAAAAAGGCTTTTTATTAACAGGTTTTTTGGGGCCCGTTTTTTGGGGGGGGGGGGGGGGGGGGGGGGGGGGGGGGGGCGGGGGGGGGGGGGGAAAAAATTGTACATTGTATTTTTGTGCGCCTTGCTTATATAAAGGGTACAGAACTTTTCTAGTAAAATGCAGGGGTATTTGATAGGTCCCAAAAACCCCCTTTTTTTAAACCATTTCACCGATTTTTAAAATTTTTTTTTTTTTTACTTTTGTGCAGCCCCCGGGTTTTTTTCAAAGACCCACTTTGTACTTACAATAGGGTACAGAACTTTTCTAGTCCCCCCTCAGGTGTATTTTCCCCTAGGGGCAAAAAAACCCCCTTTTTATTATCCCTACACAATTTAAATTTGTTTTTTTTTACTTGGGGGCCCGGCCATTTTTTGAAAAAACCCACTTGTACTATATTAAAACCCTAAGAAATTTTTTAGTAAATTTCCCCCTTTTAATTT